>PVKE010042404.1:0-13817 GCA_004027555.1 Craseonycteris thonglongyai
CACCCACGTGCCCCCTGCACCCGCGCGCCCCCAGAGGCGGCGCCCCCTGCACCCACGTGCCCCCTGCACCCGCGCGCCCCCTGCACCCACGTGCCCCCTGCACCCACGTGCCCCCTGCACCCGCGCGCCCCCTGCGCCCGCGCGCCCCCTGCACCCGCGCGCCCCCGGAGGCGGCGGCCCTGCTCGTTCGCGTGCGCCCCGCGAGCCGGCGTCGCCTCCTCGCCTCCTGCCCCCGGGGGCGCTGCTGACCGAGTTCCCGCCCTGAGAGCCGCGGAGCTCCGCCATGCGCGCCTGCCCGCCCCTCTCCATTCATTCGCTCCACTTCCCGGTGCCCGTTCGCTCAGAACGGCGGGTGGGAGTTCAGGTTCCTTCCCCGGAGGACCCGGGGGTACCCGGGGGGCGCGCCGCAGGGGGCAGGGCCCCGGGAATTGGGGAGGTTGGAGGAAGATCGCCAGACAAAACCAGTGACTGGAGGTGCCCAAAGCGAAAAGGCCAAAGGGCACAGTGGAGTCTGGGAGCTGCAGGGGCATCGGGGTGCAGGACGAGCAGGAGGGGAGGGAACGGAAGAGAGACGAGGGTGGTTGTGCAGGTTGTGCACTGTGCAAAGAGGCAAGCCTCCCCCGCGCTCCCCCAGGAACCCCGGCCAGAGCTCGACCTGCCCTGAGGCTCTTGCTCGTTGGAACAAAGGCACTATGTGAGCTAAGCTGGCTGAACACCTGTGTGAACTGGCTAAGGATTTAAGATTTTAAGGATTCAGGAGAAAAGAAAATTATGAGAAGGCTAATAAGTCCGAAACCTGGCCAGCTGGAGACTCAGGGAAGAGTTACAGTCACGTTCAGAGGCGGTCAGTCAGCTTGCAGGGTCTCCTGTTCATCACAGGTCAATCGTTTTTCTATCACGGACGGACTTCAACTGATTGGACGAGGCCCACCCTCATGCTGGGATGTGATGTGCTTCCCACAGAGTCTACCGGTCACTGATGTGTTCATCTCAGCTAAAATATGCCCTCACAGAAACATCTAGAAGAACGTCTGTACCCCTCTGTGGGTACCATGGGGTCCACCAAGCTGACAAAAGTCCCCGCATCACCGCTGGGGACCTGGGCGGGCTTGCGGATCACTCCGGTGAGGGAGCGGTTGGAGGAGGGGTGGAACAGGGAAACCACCACCAGACAGTCCCCCAGGTGGGGCTGATGGGGCCTGACTCACCTGGTGGCCTTGGGGTGGGAGGGCGTGAGTCAAGAGCTATTCAGGAGGCAGCCCGGGGGCTGAGTCGGCTGTGAGGAGCCCCGGGGCTGGGGATTCCCAGGTGTCTGGCTTGAGGTTCCGGTGACGATGCCCTTGCAGGACAATGGCGGCGAGGTCCTGTGAGCTGTCTGTCTGGAGCAGCTCGGGGACTGGGTGAGATCACCCAGGAAGTGTGTACAAGGAGGAAAAAAGACCAAATGAGGGTGGATTCGGGGGACACTTAGGAGTGAACCTGGGCAAAGTGCCGTGGGACCCGGTGAACATTATCATGACTCACGCGATGGACCGATTCCTGGATATTGATGGGAATTTCTTGCCCCTCCCCTACACCCCTGCCGGCTTCCTGGGGGGCAGGGTGGGGTGTGGCTTCTGGGGGGGCCCAGGCTCAGGAAAGGGAGCAGTGTGAGCCCTGAGACGCAAGACCTCAGCAGGAGGGGGGTCCCCGGCCTCCCTAGCTCCCTGGGGGCCCAGGAAGCGGGGGCCCTGGGGGAGGGAGGAAGCCAGCCCCCGCCCCACTTGGTGCGCCCCTCAGCCTTCAGGATTCTGCCCGAGGAAATGAGGTGGTTCGCGGGCCCAGCTTGGAATCAAACCGATTGAACAGAAACGGGGGAGGTGATGTGTGTGTGTTGCAAGCGCGAGTTTGCAGGGGAGAAAGTACAGCGTGGCTACTAGCTTCACTTACAGCCAGTGTCGGGACGGCTTTGAATGCGGCCCCCCACACACTCGTAAACTCTCTTAAAACACTGAGATATTTTTGTGATTTTTTTTAGCTCCTCAGCTCTCTATCATGAGTGTGTGTATTGTCTGTGTGGCCCAAGACAATTCTTCCAATGTGGCCCAGGGGAGCCGGGAGATTGGACCCCGCCTCCCCCTTCCCCGCTTACAGTAAGGAAACGGAGGCCCAGAGAAGCTAAACAACTGGGTGAAGCCACATAGTAGGTGACACGTGGGATCGGAGGGGACCACTTTCTGGTTCCGGAACCGGAACCCCGTGGATGGAACGGGACAAATACCTAAAGGGCCAGACAGAGAACGTGAGGAGATGGGGTTCTGTGCCGGGTGCCGACCAGCACGCATCCCGCCGAGGGGTGAGGCACGTTGAAAACTCAGGCTCTGTCCTAAGGGGGCGGGCACCGCAAATACCCACAAGAGAAGAGCTCCTATTACTATTTTATTTTATTCTATTTTTAAGATTTATTGTTGGGGAAGCTGGGATGGCCCAGCGGGTAAAGCGCTCACTTTGAAGCCCCGAGGACCGAGGATCGAATCCTGGTCCCGGCCCATGCGGACCCACATGCTGAGCTGGGGTGTTGCCCCCAGTTCAGTTCTTGCCGGGGCCTATGTGGGAGGCTCCGGCCCAGTTCCTGCCCTGCGCAGCCCTGTGCCCACCTGTGGAGTGAAACTATATGGAAAACTAATGTCAACTATGGAGACGGCTCTGGGCCCTCCCCCTTCTCTAAGTCTCTCTCTGTCTCTGTTTCTCTCTGTCAAAAATCAATAAAATAAATCTTTTAAAAAAAATTTAAAATTTAAAAATTTAAAAAAGGGGTGACATTTCATCTAATGCTGTGATGTAACCTTAAAAACCGTCTGCGAAGAACCTGTAATGACCTGGGAAAATGAGGCCCGGTGCTCAGAGAGCAAAGACTCCAAAGGACCCAGCGAGGGACTGAATCTGTGTGCCAGGCGCTGGGTCTGCAGCTGGGGACACAACCGGGACCCCAATTCAGTTGTAAAAAAAAAAATGTGCACACGGATCTGAGTGTACATAGACGCAGAAAAATGCTCCCCAGTATCTCTTCGTGGTTGGATAATGACTGTTTTATTTTCCAGCAATTTCCACTTTAAAGAACAACAAATTAAAAAACACAAAATGCAAAGAAACAGTATCATTCTCAGAATCGGGGGAGAAATTGTTACATTTGGGGAGAGACAGCCAGGGTGGGGGCATCCCGGTGGGCGAGCTGAGGTCGGGACAGAGTCCCCGGTGTCACCCAGGACGAGGTGGCTTCACAAGAGAAGCCGAGAGGGAGACAAGGGTTTGGTCGCCCTCTTTTCTCCTCTGTGACCTTGACCCGGCCTCTCGGCTCCGACCTTCAGCTGTGTCGTCAGGGACATGCAGCCATGTTCCTGCTTCTTGGGGCGGACCGATGTCCCCTTTCAAAGGGGACAGAAAGCAACGGTGCATCGGGTCGGCCTACTGACCACACCTTTGAGTTTAGCCCCGTGAGACCCGGCTGGCCACATGTCCCGTTGGAGATGGGACAGGGGACCCCCGTTTTCTGTCCCGGCTGGAACAGGACGTCCGGTCGGCCTGGCCGTAGCTCTAGCTCTGACCTCGGGGGGCGGCCGCGTGTATAAATAGGACCCCGCGGGGCCTTCTGTCACAGGTGACCACAGGCTCAGGGTGTCTGGCTTTGAGGAGCCTGAAGAGGGAGGGAGGGTGACTTCACACCTCCGCTCCCTCTTTCTTGTCACTCACCAGCCATCCTGGGCTCCTGCCTGTGGCCCCCGTTTGCCCCATTCCACTGAGGCTGGGGGTTCAGTGGGGGATGCGGGGTGCTGAGGGGCGTCCTGCGGGCCACTCAGCCAAGGCCGGGGAGGGAGTGAGCCCCCAGGATCCCCCGACCAATGAGGTGCCCTCACCAGCACCCAGAGACCTCAGTCTCCCCTTAGTGACGCAGGCGCTGGGGTCCCCGGAGCGCGAGCACGCGGAGCTGAGCCCGTGCACCAGGCCCGAGCGTGCGCGCACGGCGGGGCCCAGGGAGCGCACACGACGGGGCCAGGGCGCGCACGGCGGGGCCAGAGCGCGCACGACAGGGCCAGGGCGCGCGCACGGCGGGGCCCAGGGAGCGCGCACGGCGGGCCCCAGGGAGCGCGCACGATGGGGCCAGGGCGCGCACGGCGGGGCCCAGGGCGCGCGCACGACGGGGCCAGGGCGCGCGCACGGCGGGGCCCAGGGAGCGCACACGACGGGGCCAGGGCGCGCACCGCGGGGCCCAGGGAGCGCGCACAACGGGGCCAGGGTGCGCACGGTGGGGCCAGAGCGCGCACGGCGGGGCCCAGGGAGCGCGCACAACGGGGCCAGGGTGCGCACGGCGGGGCCAGAGCGCGCACGGCGGGGCCCAGGGCGCGCGCACGGCGGGGCCCAGGGCGCGCGCACGGCGAGGCCCAGGGCGCGTGCACGACGGGGCCAGGGAGCGCGCACGGCGGGGCCCAGGGAGCGCGCACGACGGGGCCAGGGCGCGCACGGCGGGGCCAGGGCGCGCACGGCGGGGCCAGGGCGCGCACGGCGGGGCCCAGGGCGCGCACGACGGGGCCCAGGGCGCGCACGGCGGGGCCCAGGGAGCGCGCACGGCGGGGCCCAGGGCGCGCAGCAGCTCCCCGGGGGCGCGCGGCTCCAGCTCGCCGTCCCAGGGCGGCGTCGGGCTCCCGGGCTCCGTGGCGGGCACGGCGGCGCCAGCACCGGGGGCGCAGGCAGGTGGCGCAGCTCCGAGCCGCAGCCCCGGGCGCCCAGGCCCTGGCCGGCCCAGCACCGGGGCACGTAGCTGGGTCCTGGGAGGACGAGTCCTCGGGGCGGGGACAGGCGCCCGGCCCCCCAGCGGGTGCGGAGCCGCAGGTGCCTGGAGGCCTCCCCGGTGCTCCGCGCCCCTTGGCTCCTACCAGGCGTCCCCCGCGCGAGGGGCTCACCAGGGGGAAGGGCCTCAGCCCGAGGGGGCGGCCAGGGGTCCTCAGGGAGGAGGCTTCTGCCTGGGGGGTCTCTTCTCGCCCCTCGTGGGGAATCGGCCCCCAGAGTCTGACCCCATCGGCCCTCCTGGGGCCCCGCGGGGCTGTTAAGCTGGGGACGGGGTCGTGGGGTCAGGTGACCCCGACGGAAGGCCCAGAGTCTGGGGTTCAAACCCCGGCTCCTCAGCAGGCCGACATGGGGGCCGGGAGCCTGTCCTCCTGAACGTGGGTGACGCCTTGGGGCTCGTCCAGGGCGTGTGGCCCCCAGAGCCCAGCCACGGTCCCCAGGGAGGAGTGGCCGGCCCCCCGCCCGCTGGGGCTCCCGTGTTGGCCGTCAGAGGTGGGGGCACGGGTCATGGGCCGGGGTCCCCACACGTTGTCACCTCGGAGGACACAGTGGCCTCTTGGGGAGCAGAGGACGGGCAGTGCGTACGTGGGGGCAGCTTTCCGGGGGGACAGGGTGGTCACTGACCGGTTGGCACTGAGGCTGGAGCAGCGGTGGCCCCTGGGGGCAGGGGGACCAAAGCCCTGGGGACGCGGAGCCCGGTGGGGCCCAGAGAGCAGGGGTCTGCGCCCCGTCTGGCCGGGGCCCAGGTGCCGTGCTGGGTCAGGAGACCCCCGTCTGTTGGGGTCGCTCGCTGGCCCGCAGGGCGGGGGGCTGGATGGAGACGGGAAGGAGGCCCCGACCCCGAGGGCTGAGGGCACCCCGTGTTGGGCGCCGTGGGGACAGGACGGGGAGAGAAGGGCAGGGGCTCTGCTGTCATCGCACAGGTGCGCCCACTTCCTGGGGGGCCGCAGCCCCTGCCCTGGAAGGCTGGGGGCGGGGCTTGCGTGCCAGGCCCAGCTCCTGCCCGCACCCCCACCCCCGCCCCGGGCGCACCCCCGCCAGGGGCCCCCAGACAGCAGCGATTCTGAAAGTGAGATGAAGCGAGACCGGGCAGCGTGTCCGGCCGGTGGGAGGGGCCGGTAAGGCCCCGCCTTTCTCCAGCCCCGCCCTCTTCCTCCGGCTTCTCTGTCCATCACCGTGATTGGCACGAGCCCAGTTCCGAGCAGGTTATTATTAATACACACAGATCCAGGGCCTTGAACGAGAGCGTGTATTTTATTTCTGCCCGTCTGTGGGCTATAGATTTAAACTCACAACCCCCCACCCGCCTCCCCCGCCAATTGTAGTTTTTCTGCACAAATCTGCTCAACGCTGTAGGCAAAACTGTTGAAAATTATATCTTGCCTTCTTCGTCATAAAAGCCATCGAACCCCATTACAGGATGTGGAGTAAAAGGATCCATCCCGGGCCCGGCGAACTCACCTCCCATCAGTGGAGGGCTTTTCCCAAAGGAGGGGATTCGTTCAGAACCCCGCTGTTCCGGGGTTCTCTGTTTCTTTTCCCTCCACACCCGGTCTCAGTATCCACTTTCCTGACACAAACACACGCCGCTGTGGACGGGGTGACGTTAGTCACACCACCACGGGATACGAGACACGTGCCCACAGCATGTGTGGGACCCCGAGGAGCTGGGGGGCCCATGCACCCGCCGAAGCCAAAGCCAGTGGGGTGCTAGAGCTCCTGCCGTGCGTGGGGGGCACGCCCCAAACGCGACAGCAATCGCTGTTCCTTCCAAAAGCGGAACTGCCGTTGGCGGAGACACAGACCAGCTGTGGGCTCCCGTGTCCCGCTCCACGCTCACCTCACAGCTGCGTGTCCCCAGCACTACCGGGGTCTCGTGGGTAAGTACACGTGTTTCTGAAGATGAAAGAACCAGGAAGCCCTGCCTCGCGTGGTGCAGGGGACCCGCCCGCCCCGACTGGCCCGTGTCATCGGGTCCCCGGGACGGCAAAGGTTGTCATGTCCTGTCATTCGATCTTGTCTCCTGACGGCTCTCGTCTCAGTGAATTGGCCGCATCAAAGCGCAACGTGAAGCGGAACCGTGGCGAGCTGGCTCCCGGGGCCACGTGCGGGCCGGTGCGTGCGGGAGGCACTTGAGGCCTGGAGCGTGTTCGGGCACAGCTTTAACACCCAGCGTGAATTACTGTGGGCAAAGTCGGTGTGCGGTGGGCACGGACATCGACACACCCGTGCAAAACCCGAGTCAGGCGCAGGAAGTCAGGCTTCTTCACGCTGCCTCAGGCCGGCGTTCCGAGACCGACGGTAAAAGCTGCCTCTGCGCCTAGTCAGACTGTTAACTTTAAACCTAAGAGACAGGAAGACTACACAAGGGGTTCGCATAAGTTCAAACAAGACAAAGCGAAACCAAACACCCCCAAAGCCACACTGCACTCAGGAAGCAGGCCTCCCTGGGTGCCACGCTTTTATTCAGACGAGACAGCGTTTCCACAGCCCAGCGCCTTGGACCTGGAAGCCGGGCTCCGACGTGGCCGGGCCGGCTCGCTGTCCCCGGCAGCGTCCGTCAATCCGTCGCCGAAACGCCGACCTTGGCTTTAAGCAGCCAGGTCAGAACGGTCAGTCGTTCGGAAGCAGAACCGAAAAGCTGAGGAACGAAGAGCCTCCCAAAGCCGCGTGGAAGGGCAGAAGCTGGCGGCTGCCCTGGCAACCCAGACGGGTGTTTGGCAAACTTCACGGAACGGTTACCGATGACACTGTGACCTCCCGTGGTGAAAGCACCGGGTTTCTATGAGGTTGAGAATTCCCGACCTGGATAAAACGGCGTGATTTTCACTCGTACAGTTTTTAAAACATAATTAAAAAAAGAGTGGCACCCGAATAAAAACAAACCCCGCGGACCTGAGGAGACACCCACGTTCCATCTGCGGGAACGGAGTCCTATACTGAGAGCGACGGCCTTGCCTTCGTGCACACACCCGCGCTGGACGCGCTGCCGCGAAGCCTGAAGGCTGGTCCGGCTGAAACGCGTCCCCCGGAAGCGTCAACGGGCCAGTGACGTCACGGAGCAGCCTACGGGACAGGAACCCTGACGGGAGGGCACGCGCTTAGTCACCAAAACGCTGACCAAGTCGCCTTTCGACTGTTTAGCATTTTCATGAGATGCGTTATTTTTGCAAACCAATCTTAACCAAGCCATTATTTGACAATTACTTCCTTCTAGTGATGATAGAAACTGTTGTCTGAAAGGTAAAATGTGCAATTTGCCACTTTTAATATTCATATATTATATACACAATATGTATACACTTAAGAGTTACATATCCTGGTCTCATACATGCAAACAGTAGGTCACAAGTAGTTTGAGCTACACATACATCTTGCACAGGTATTGGGAAGAAATCTGTAAAATATTTTTACAGTTTTAACAAATATACATAAATATAAGAACATAAATTACAGTAAAATATTGACAGCATTTGAGAAAATGTTGGTAACTCAGATGCACTGATACCTCAAGGCTGTATAATAATAGAAAAGTACAGTTCAGGGGCATCTCACTCCTCTTTTTAAAATAAGTACATCATACAAGATATTAGTTATTTCTCTAAACCACTCAGAGAAAGGTACATATTTCAGTCTCTACTTCCCACAGAAAACAAACCGCGCGTCTCGTTTATGGTGCAATACTGTCGTTTTCCTAAGTCGCACGGCTGTCACAACACTGAAACACAACAGGGTCACGTAATCGTTCAAGTCTTTTCCTGAGAATGAAGGTCCCCCACCAGCCCTCTGTGTGCGCTGCTGCGGGAATACAGGTCGTGGGGACGGGGTTCAAGTGTCCACTCAACCCGAGCGTTCCACTTGAAAAGGGTAAAAAAGAAGAAAAACTCAACGTAAGTAAAAGGATGTGAAGCTATTAAAATGAAAATGTAGCCCTTTGTACAGTGTAAAAGTTCTAAGCAGGGTTTTTAGATCAGTTATAAATATAATGTAAAGACCTCTCGAGAGTCTGCGGCAGGAGGTCCCACCTTCGGGATGAAGCCGGCTCGGCGTGTCAGCCGCGTCCTCCCGCCTGTGAGGTGACGCGGAGCGGGAGTTCCCTTCAAAGACCCACCCAACTGCTCTGACGCTGCCCCGAGCTGCTGTGTAACAACACCGACCTCGGCAGCAGCTCCTGGGAAAGCGTTCTTGGCGAAGCTCCTGGTCTGAAGGAGCCTCCTCACAGCTTCTCCACGACACGGAAACGTGAGCGAGGAATAAATAGTTGTAAATACTGCGCAGAATAACTCTCTCAAACGCTCTAATGCCTTTAAACATGAGAGTTACTGTAAAACTAAACACTAGTGTTCCTTAATGTCATAAAAAAGGTGCGATTTACCGGTGAAGGCATATTTCCTAACCTCATGATCACCGTGTGAAATAAAATATAAAGTTATCTTAAAATAACCCCCCGGGAGACAGAAACGTCAAATTAAACCATCTGCGGACAAGCTCACACTTTAAATGTTTTCAGAAAGCGACAGAGGAAAACACAATCGGGCACCTCGGCCGCGCGTCCCGCCCGCCGCCCGACAGCTCCGGGCTTCCGCGTCCGGCACCGAGCAGGCCCGCCCGACGGCTCCGTGTGCTCCCAACACTGTGGCCCACGTCCTGCCGCTCACGACAGCAGCGCGCGTCCAGCTCCGGCGAGCAGCCTTGTTGGCAATGAGGGACGTCCTACAGGCGGCAGGGGCGCGGGGCGAGCTCACGGCGAGGCGGGGTCCAGGCCCTACTTGGCGGGCAGGAGCTTCTTGGGCGTCAGGGGCCGCCTGCTCTGCCACAGGTGGCCGTGGATGGTGATGGCGTCCACGCTAGCGGACAGCGTCTTGGCAGGTATGTGGCTGAACTGCTTCCGGTCCGAGTTGTACTTGTAGAGACCCTCGATCATTTTCTTCGTGATCGACTTTGGGCCGATCCCTGTCAGTTTGCTAATCTCTTCAGTTTCTGGACAGTAAGTATATAAGGACCTGAACTGACAGCCCGAATCCCGGAACAAGATTAAGAAGTTGTTGGCATCTGACTTCTCCATTTCCTATGGAATAAAAAACAAAAAACAGAACAATAAAAACCCTTTCATGGAATAACTGAGTTATGTCTCTTGGTTAAATTTGATGACGTTTATTAAAAATATTCTTAAATAGCCAGAATCCGGTGCACATTATAGCAGCAAAGCACACTTTATAAAACGTGTGCAAGCCCCTTACGTGCGTGCAGAGGCACCTGCTAACCCCCGGCCTTAGTCACGCTATCCCCCCGGTATTGGCCAGGCCCCGATTTATCTTCTTTGCAACACAGCTTCCCCCCCAGAAAAGAGAATCATGTCACCTGCACTCATGGAACATGAATGAGAGAATTTGGGCAAAGAGATAACATAGGGTTTCATGTTTCACGTAAGGCTGAACCCCCTTCGGAAGTGAACCAAACCTAGAGGGTCTGAGAGCAGCTCGGGCTGCTGGGTGCGGCAGAAACGCCGGCCCCTGGCGCCGGGAAGGCTTGAGCGCCCCGGAGCGCCGGCGGGTGCGCTGCACCGTCCTGCACACGCACTCACCTCCAGGATCTTCTTCTTCTGACCTTCGTTCACTTTTCCAGCCAAACAGCAATGAGCTAGTGCGTTCTGTATTATGTGCTTATTGGATTTTGCGCTGGGTTCTTTGTAGAGCTTTGGTCCTGTGGTAAGAACGACAGTAAAAATGACATTCCCAGGTCGGAAGTGTGACCATGTTCCAGGGACACCTCTGGTCCTACCCTGATGACAATTGTCACATTCCTGTGTCCGCCGGTCCCACCGTGGCCAAGCTGCTCCCACCCACTCAGGTTCCCCGCAGAGGCTGCCTGGGCCATGCGGGGACTCACCTGCTGTGCCTGTCACACTGTGTCACCTCCCTTCTCGGCCGCTGAGGCTACTGGTGAGCATGAAGCACACGGGGCCGTGAGCAGCAAGGGCTTCCAGAGACAAGAAGCTGCACCTCACCCCACCTGGGTGCCAGCAGCTTCCAGTGGGGGTCCCCCCCTGGTCAGCCACCGTGCTGGGACAGGGATGTCGCCAGGGCGGGGCCTCACCTCACCCTCCCCAGGGCTGAGTCTAGTTCTGTGGGACAGAGAGCATTCGCCCTGCTTGGCAGCCCCCGTCTGTCGTCAGTGGCCGTCCATGGCTGACATTAGGCTGCAGGAGCCGGCCCGGCAAGGCCACTGCGCTTACAACAGCCAGGGACCCAGCACCGGCACGGGTGGTGGACGGGCCAACCTGAGGCTGTCACATGGGCAGTGGGAGGCCACCGGTCCCTCCCAGCCACGCCCCTTCCTCTCAGAGTCTCCAGGCACCTGTCCAGAGACCAGGGTCCCTGTGTCAGAGGGAGCTCGTGGTTCTGGTCTCTGCTCAGGGCCCAGGGCCCGGCACCGCTGACAGACAGGCCTCGCTAACACGTCTTCAGACCCAAAGGTCAGCACGGAAGAGCCAGCGGTTAAGGACGGGCGGGAAGGAGCGAGGTGGCTTTTGTTTAGAAGCCCCTTCATCTGGGAGAAGCCCCTCCCCCCTCGGTGCTCCTGTGCCTGACCCCAGCCCTGACCCCGGCCCTGGCCCTGTGCATGACCCTGACCCTGGCCCTGACCCTGGTCCTGGCCCCGCTGGCAGTGGCTCCCGTGCTCACTGGGAGGCTTTGGCACAGCCTGTCTCTACTCTCAATCTTGTGTCACATGAAAATGCTTCCCTAGAGATGTGTCTGGGTTTCCTGTGTTACATGAAAACGCTCCCCACAGACACTGACCCGTGTACTCCGTGCCAGACGCCACAGACGACGTCGTGGAGGCGTTCTCCCAGTCCTTCTCTCCGTTCCGACTGCCGCAGCGACTCGGCGATAAGAAGCCTTCCACAGACTCTGACCTACGTCGTAAACAAAGCCGTTTTTGTGTCTCAAGCACAGAAAGGGTATTTGGGGGTCAGAAGAGCATGTGAGAGTTGCAACCAGAAGCAAACCCGGGGCTTAGCGCTAAAGGAAGCCACAGCCCCGCGCCTAGTGCCGCGGCGGCAGGCGCCCCACAGCAGGAGGGTGACACAGAGACCAGAGCTCAGGGCTGATGACCATCACTACAGACGTCCCCTCTTCCCTGCAGGTTTTACAGTAAAAAATAACGGGAGGCTGACGTTAGCTTCTAACCTGCATCCCAGGGAGAGTCCGAGAGGCCCCTGGGGTCCCCCGAGAGGGAAGCTCTCTGTGGTGGGAAACGAGCTGAGGGGCCGGAACTATATAGGTGCCGTGCTCCCCGTTTTTACACAATGACCTTTATCACAACCTGACCAGCAATCACTGTTAACATTTTAGTTAATAGAAAGCAGCTCGTTGATGGCAGTAATTCTAAAACAAACAGTGAAAGGAGAATAGACTTCTGTTTCTCTTAATAAACCCAAACTGTGCCAATCGACACACACGTGAAGATCGGTGATTGTGACTGATTCACGACAGCACAGACGGGTGGCGGGGAACACGCTCCCCGGTGAAGGGTGCCGTCAGCAGCTTACCGGGGTGCCCTCCTGCCTGAGTGCACGCTGTCATTATCGCCCGTGTTCAGAGACGCCAGAGAAAGGCTGGAGACTGAAAAAACACGATAAAGTCGTGATCCTGAATGAAAACAAAACCAGAAACTTAACAGGGGCGATGAGAAGAGTTTGTTCATCAGACGCCAGTTTACGGAAACTGCGCGTCTGCAGTTCACTCTGAAACGCCGTGCATCACATGCTTGCGTGCACACGTGCACGACTTACTTAAGATGAGCAATGAACCCACTTTTAAGAATAATGATAGAACTGCTGTGAGGAAACTGCTAATACGAGACATGACATGGCGATTGTAAGAAAAAGCTTTACAAAAAGAAAAGGAACGAACGAGTACATGAATGTAGGAATGTCTAACTCCTAGGTGGAAACTTATTAATTTCAGGAAACACTGAGTATCAAAATTTTTCACTGCTAGAAAAGGCAGGGTTATATTTCCTGTTTAGAATAACTACGGGAATTCTCTAGAATTTCCTAAATATATTTTTAAAAACGAGTCAGGGGGAAAGCCGGGACGGCTCAGAGGGGTGAGCGCTCGCTTTGAGGCCATGAGGACCGAGGATCGAATCCCGGCTCCGGCCCAGGCAGGACCCACATGCTGAACTGGGGAGTTCCCACAGTTCGGTTCTCTAGCTGTCTCTGTCTCTGTCTCTCTCTCTATCTGTCAAAAGTAAAATAGAAATAACTATGCACTGAAGACAAAAAGAAACGGCCATTTCCGTCTGAGCCCTCACGGTCGCACCACAGCGACGTGCTCTGCACGCATCTCGCGGGCACAGTGTCTGCCCTGAAGCTGAGGCTGGGCGGGCGGGGCTCCCTCCCGCGCGGGCTGAGAACGTGCGCGCGCACAGCACCCGTGCGCCGTGACTCCCGCATGGGCTGAGTACGTGCGCGCGCACAGCACACGTGGGCGGGGCTCCCTCCCGCATGGGCTGAGAACGTGCGCGCGCACAGCACACGTGCGCCGTGACTCCCGCGCGGGCCGAGCACGCGCGCTGCGAGGACGCCGCCGGGCGCGGGGCCGCTGGTGTCGCGCGCGGACGCCTGCCCGGGGCCGTGTTACCTGGAGGGCCTTTGACGGGCGTCTTGGGGGACTCGACGTGGTCCCTGTGAATGGACTTGGGGCGCTGCTTCCTCTGCTTGGCCGCGTGGGGCCGGGGCTTGATGACCGTGTCCATGTCCTCCATCAGCTTCAGCTGCTTGCGCCGCAGGTGCTCCTGCCGGATGAACTCGCGCCGCGCGCGCTCCTCCTCGCGCTTCTGACGCTCCTCCTCCGTCTTCCGCCTGGAGACGCAGCGCAGCCGGTTCCCACCCGCAGCGCAGCCCTGCACCCCCACGCCCCGCACCCCCCATGCACCCCGCACCCCCACGCCCCGCACCGCGCCCCCCACGCCCCGCGCCACGCCCCGCC
>PVKE010042405.1:0-13764 GCA_004027555.1 Craseonycteris thonglongyai
GCTCCAGCTTTGATGAGATGGCAGACACAAAGTCTGCATCCAGAGAATGGGGAATGGAGGAATGTGGCAACAAAAAGCATGAGATGAAGAAATAACTTAGCTGGAGTGAACATGTAATGTACATCACTGGCCAGTTCTCATAACCTCAGGCTTATAGAAGCCACTGCAACACTGTCCCAGGGATTTAAAATTAACTTTAAAATTAGTCCAAGCATCATACTGATGCTTTAATTTGAAATTTTATAACTGGAGCTTTCCTATTACTGGTCCTAGAAAGAAAAAAATAAAAGACCTCCTATTTGGAGACTGAATTCTCTATGCAGCTAGAAGTGAGATGTGTCATCATACTAATGCCTAAGTCTGGGCAGTGCCAGGAAGCCAGGTTTGATTTATCAAACCTCTTTGTTCGTTTACCTGTAAAGGTGGCATCTCTTAAGTGATGCATGGGATTTTAGAAGAGAGAGGAAAATTTGAAATATGGAAATCAAGGAGATGGTTTGATCAATATTGTCTATACCCAAGGCCAGCAAACATCTTCTGTTTGGTCCAAATAGTAAATATTTTAAGCTTTGTGAAACCATATAATCTCTTTCACACCTACTCAACTCTCCTATTGTAGTGTAAAAGCAGCTGAGACAATATGTAAATTGCATGGCGGTGTTCCAAAAAAAACTTGATTTACAAAACCAGGTGGCAGACTGGACTTGGCCCATGGAGCGTAATTTGCTGAGCCCTAGTCTATACAAGGGATTTAATGCAATGACTCAAATTGTCAGAGTGACCTGGGCTAAAGCTCACGTAAATCTAACATGATGTCAAAGAATGCTGTTGACTAGAGATTAGCTGACCTACCAACATACAGGGCTTCAGACTGAAAATGAAGAGAGGCCATCAAATGCTTAAGTTTAAATGGAGAACTTAGCTTCTGTAGAAGAAAATAGCAATAACATGGAAAAAAAGAATTACAACATAAATGACTCAGTAGTTCACATTAGAAAATGGCTAAGGCTCAGAAACATTCATACCCTCATTTTTCTGTATTCAGAGTATGAGTAATGTCAGTAAACACACATTTCTATTTGCAGGGGACCATCCCGTTGTTCCTATTCTGTGTAATTTTCAATAGTGTCCCCTTTTAAAGAAGAGTGTCTTAGTTTGCAATATAGATTATATGGTCACACCTATAATAATCAAAATGATTTTTAAATTGTAATACATGATAGGTATATAATATTTAAAATTATCCTGAAAATTTGGACAACAAATGCCTAGAAAGACAGAATGTAATGTTATCAAGGGTAAGAGCTTCAAAGTCAGTCAGATTCATATCTTAACAGACCATTTGTTGCTGGTCTTAAACAATATGCTGAATATCTCTCAATTCTTCATATGTATTAATAAATAATAAAAGAAGCAATCTTGTTAGTTTTAAATGTATTAGCATATAGTAAGTATTTTTAAATACTAGCTAGTGTATTATTATTTTATTATTATGTATTCAAATCGATTGGTTGGGAACACAGTCATCCTTCATATATAGAAGATATGCTTCAAGAGTGGCTTCCTTCTCACTTGGAGAGAGTCAAGCAGAGACTTCAGAGGCACTCAGTAGTGATGTTATAGATAAAGCTTCGTTGCTCAAGTCTGGGCTGTGAACCAAGGTATCAGCATCAACTGGGAGCTTGCTAGAAATGCAGACTCCCAGGCTCCAGCCTAGCCCTCATGAATCAGAATCTACGTTTTGAAGAAACTCTGGGTGGTATTTTTTATTATTATTATTGTTTTTGACAGAGAGAGAGAGATACAGAGACAGAGAGAGAACTGAACGGGGGGCACTCCCCAATTCAGCACATGGGTCTACAAGGGCCGGGGCCATGGCCGGGACTCGATCCTCAGTCTCCAGCGCTGCAAAGTGAGCGCTCAACCCACTGAGCCATCCTGGCTTCCCCTGGGTGGTATATTTAACTTTGCTATAAAGCAAGCTTATCCAACCCACGGGCCACATGTGGCCCAGGATGGCTTTGAATGCGGCCCAACACAAATTCTTACAGCATTAGATTTTTTTTGCGACTTTTCTTTTTAGCTCATCAACTATCATTAGAATTAGTGTATTTTATGTGTGGCCCAAGACAGTTCTTTTTCTTCCAATGTGGCCCAAAAGATTGGACACCGCTTCTATAAAGTATTGAAGGATCAGTGGGCAATTGAAGTAGATGACTTTTAAAGCCCCTCTGAACTCTGAAAACCACTCTATATTATAGAGTCCATAGGTTTTAAGTGGGTAAAATAAAGGATGAGGGATAGCTGTGGTCTCAATACTTAACATATCCCATTCTATTGGACAAGTTAAGAGTGTCCCTTCCCACCCAGTTTCAAAGGACATTATGCCAGGTCCAATGACCACATTCCATTTATTATATAAGTACCAATCTCATAAATACAAATGTAAGCTTTAATGTAGACTTTAAATGAACATAGTCAACATTGCAATTGTTTTGTCTTTTACTCATTTGATCCAATTCCTATTTTATTTATGTAACTATTAGCACTTTCCCGAGATGAGCCATAACTGCTCTATTCCAAATGTATAAAAGCCAATCACAGGGATGCTGGGATGGCTTAGTCAGTGTGTTAAATGCTCACTTTGGAGCATGGGGTCCAGGGATTGAGTCCTGGCCTCAGCCAGTGCAGACCCATGTGCTAAACTGAGGCGTGCTTCCCTTGTGGGTGGCCCCCAGATTGGTTCCCACCCTGCACAGACCCACATCCACCTGTGTGGAATGAAACTCTGCTGAAAACTGATAATGTGCGGCTGTGGAGACTGCTCTGGGCCCTCCCCCTTTTCTCTGCCTCTCTCTCTCTCTCTCTCTCTCTCTCTCTCTGTAACATCTTCAAATATTTATCTAAAGCATCACATTTACCTTGGACATACGAGCTTCATTATTTCTTGAGTTTTCCTCCATTTTATTTGTATTTTTAAAATTTTCTAATTTAAGTATATAAGTATAGTTGGTGTACAATCTTATGTTGGTTGTATTAGCTTCAGGTGTACTCTACAGTGATTTGACGTTTTTAATACCTTACAATGTGATCACCTCACTAATTCTAGTAATCATCTGTCACCGTGCAAACTTACAACAATATTACTGACTATATTACTGACTTTCCTTTCTCTTTTCACCAATCCTTTCACTCTCTCCCTTCTGGTAACCATCCTTTTGTCTCTGTTTCTATGATTCTGTTTTTGTTTTGTTTCATTCTTAGATTCCACATATAAATGATATCATATGGTAATTGTCTTTCTCTGCTTGACGTACTTCACTTAGCATAATACTCTCTAGATCCATCCATATTGTTGCAAATGGTAAGATGTCACTTATTTATATATATAGGAATATTATGTAGCAATGTGTGTGTGTGTGTGTTTATAATCACATCTTCTTTATTCATTTATCATCAATGGACATCTAGGTTGCTTCCATACCATGGCTATTGTAAATAATGCTGCAACGAACGTGGAGTACATATATCTTTTCAAATTGGTGTTTTTGTTTTCTTTAGCTAGATACTCAGAAGTGGAATTACTGGTTTGTACAGTATTTCCACTTTTAGTTTTTTGAGGAACCTCCATATTGTTTTCCATAGTGGCCGCATAGTTTGCAGTCCCTCGAACAGTGCACAAATGTAGCCTTTTCTCCACATTCTTGCCAACACATGTTTTTTGTTGACTTTTTGATAGCCGTTCTGACTGGTGTGAGGTGGTATCGCATTGCAGTTTTGATTTGCATTGCCTTGATGATTAGTGATGTAGCGCATTATTTTGTTTTGAGCCATTTCTCTGCTTCCTGCAATGTCTGATTATTCTCTGTGTGGGTGTTCTGGGTAGAGAGTTCTGTATTACATTAATAATGAACCATTCACATACAAATGGATAGTTTAACCTTACAGATTTCCCCAAGGCCTGAAGAGGTTGACACAAATATAAACAGAATTGGAAGAACTGGTAAAATGTTTAGTTGAGACTGTAAAGAAATTCTTTTCTCTTTGGGACTTGCTGGTGATGGCTATAATCCAGCTCAAATGCTTTAGCTCTTTGTATACATTTATCCTTCCTCCCTGATTCAGACCTTCTGACATCCCTGGCGGTTTGAATGACACATCACATGGACACAGAGGATCGACAATGTCTGTTCATCATGCTGTGTCAATCACTTCTCAGAACTCTTTTCTGATTCTATTATTCTGTGATTGCTGAGTAGGCCATTATATTTTTCCATTAGAATCTCACACACAGAAATAAAAAATAACATACTGTTTTAAATTAAATAAGATAAGAATTAAGGGGAAATTTTGAATATTTAATGGGAAAGACAACTTGAAGTATGAGAAAAGCATCAAGTTAGCAATACAGCTAACCTGAGAACTTTGTGTTAATAATGATGACTTACTTGTTAAATGAATATTTATCAAGAATCTATGTGCTGGGGATGCTGGCATGGCTTGGCTGTTTAAACACTTGCCTTGCAGCCCCAGGGTCTAGGGATCAAATCCAGGCCCCAGCCCTTGTAGACCCATATGCTGAACTGGGGTATGGCCCCCAGTTTGGTTCTCGTCAGGGCGAGCTTCCCATGTGGGAGGCCCCCAGTTCAGCCCCCAGCTTATGGGGGTGTGCCTCCCATGCAGGAGGCCCCAGCCCTGTTCTCTCCCTTCACACCCTCCCCCACCCCACCCACTTGTGTGGAATGAAACTATATCAAAAACGATGATGTACAATTATGGAGACTGCTCTTGGACCTCCTTTCTTCTCTCTGTCTCTCTCTGTCAAAAAAGCAAAGAATAAAATAAAATAAAATAAACCTTTAAAAAAAGAATCTATGTGCCAGCGACCGTATTTGTTGCATGATGGTGATGATGATCATGATGGTAAGAGCAGCTAGCATTTGTTGAGGATTTATGATCACATGGATTAGGTAGGCACAGGCCCTATCATGATAGTAAGAGCAGCTAACATTTGTTGAGGATTTATGATTACACGGGTTAGGTAGGCACAGGCCCTGCCCTCAGGAAATTTATGAGCGATCAGAAAAAGCAAACATTTAACCAATAATATAAACGTTATCAATACTATGTGAAATTGTAGAGTATAATGAAAGTCAGTGAAAGCTTCTCTGAGGTGACATTTAAGAATTAGCTACTCAAAGGAAAAGGAAGGTTGAGGAGAAAGCATTTCAGGCAGAATGAAGACTAGGGGAAGTGCTGATCAAGCAAAAAGTATACATTAGAAGAACTGAGAGGACTGGCTAGAGATTAGAGGCATAAGAGTGGGGTGATGAAGCTGGAGAGAGGAAGGCAGGAACAAGATCATCCTGAACCTTCGAGGTCACATGAAAGTTTCAGCTTTATTCCAAGCGCAGTGGGAAGCCATTGGCAGGCATTAAGTAAGGGAGTGACATGATCAGATTACTCTGACTGGATTGGAGGGTGAGAGAGACAATGTGCAGAGAGCAGAACTGATAGTGGCTTGAACTAGAAAGGTGGCAGTGTTGTAAAATATCTCTGAGTTCAGTTGGAATCCCTGTCAGGCTAATAAAATGCTTTCTCCCATGGAGTCTGGTTATGTATGTTAATGCTTGAAGAATTACCCATCTCCAAATCTCAAAACTGTTTCCTTCACAGGCATTGGAGCCTAACCAGGCAGATGTGGTTACTTAGTTTATATAGAGCTTCCAGGCCACTGAAGAAGCCGAAAGTCTAGACATTAAGCTATTACACAATTAAATTTTTAAAATGTAACTGTGCTAAGTTATACAAAAGAAAGATGTATGTACTCTTTGAGGGCTTTATGAAAAGAGAACCTGGCATAGAGAGCAAGTTCAGGAAGGAATGACTGAACTGAGAGTAGAAAGATGAGTAGAATTTAAGCAGGTGAAAGGAGGGTGAAAGAATAGCATAAAATTCATCTGATAAACATGTATGGAGCCTCTGTTAGGTGCTGAGTGTCGTAAATAGGTAACTGATACACAAATGAATGCAACTCAGGCTGCCTGTCAAGGAAAAGGATGTGAGTTCAATCCTGCTAATTGCTAGCTATGAAAATTTGATTATTGTTTTACCCCAATCTCAGCATCTGGATCTATAAAATAGGAAAATTAGATCTATTTTGCAGGATTACTGTGAGAATTAGAAATGTTTAAAACCTCTAGCTCATTGCCTGGCTCGTAAGTAGAAAATTCTGTAATGACCACACCAAAAGTCAGTGTGGCATAGTGTCAAGCAGTGTTCACAATGGTGAAAAGTTCGCTACTTTCAATACGACTTTCTGGGTTCAAATCCCAGGTCCAAAGTTTACTAGTTCTGTGACCTTGGACAAATGACAAACTTTCTAGTCTTTAGTTTCTTCATCTAGAAAAGGAAGATAAGAAAATTATTTCATAAGTTTCTTGGAAGGATCAAAAGAGATAATACACAAGAAGTATGAAAGATTGTTAAGTTAGTACTGAGTTAACCTATTATGTGTATACAAGGATCTCTATCAGAACAGACACATAAGCAGTAATTTATCTTTGTTTCTGTTTATCTGGATAAGATGGTGGACCTAGACAAGTCCCAATGACTTCATATAGGAAGTCTTGATCTAAGTCTTAAGAAATGAATAGGTGTTGGGCAGACAGAATCCTGAGTAACTTATTACTGTACATGCCTATGTCTGACATGATCTCCCTTTCTGGCAATTTTGCATGCAGTCGAGTCTAACATGGGCAGCTAGTATATTAACTGAACAGAAGGTATTGTGAAGAAACCAGAAGAAAGAGTGTATTGGACAATAGCAGGAGTTATTTTTATTCTTAACTTTATCGGGGTGACATTGTTTAGCAAAAATTACTAAGTTTCAGGTGTACAATTCTATAGTATCTCATGTATGTGTTGCATTTGGAGTTCACCACCCAGAGTCAGTTCTCTTCCCATCACATATATTTGATGCCTCCTCCTTACTCTCTCACCCACCTCCCCCTTTACCCTCAGGTAACCACTAAACTATTCACTGTGTCCAAGGGTTTTTGTTTGTTGCTTTCAGTTTTATAGTCCACATATGAGTGAGGTTATATGATTTTTAGTTTTTTCTGTCTGGCTTATTCCACTAAGCATGATGATCCCAAAGAAGTTCTTAAAGCACCCATCTTATAAAAAAAAAAAAATACTTGATTATTTTTTACTAAAATTGAAAATAAACGTGCATTAAACAGAAGTTTTTGAAACCCTATTTTTTTAAATCAATTATTTTTTTTTACCAAAAAGTCAAAATAAACATGGTATTAAGTGATCATTAGCTTTGCTCAAGCCATAGGGCTGCAATTTGCTATTGTGAGACTTGCAAGGGGCTCTAAGGCTTAAGAAGAATATTTTAAAAGTCTAATGACTTCCTTCTAAAAGCCATCTTCTCTCCAGTTGCAGCATGAGCTAAAAAACAGGATGATGTATTGGATCATAGCTGTGGCTTTGAAATCAGACAGACTTGGGATCTGATCCAGTCTGTACTACCAGCTGTGTGATTTTATGCCAGTTAATTCACTTCTCTGAGCTTCAGTTTACTCATCTTTAAACAAGGGAGTAATAATAGTGCCTCTGCATGAAACTGTTATGCGCATTAAACTAGATAATGCGTGTAAAGCGCTAAGCACCATGTTTGTAAGTATTTAATAAGTGTTAGCTATTGTTATTGTTGAGGCCTCATTAAGATTGTGCTAACATGAAATGTTAGAATTGTGAGTGTCTGGAACGAATACCTTAAACACAACGTATTTCATATCATGTATTCAACAGTGGAGTATTCAAAGACAGATCATGAACAACCAGGTGGTGAGTTCCTGTGTGGCAGGGTTTACCTTTGTGGCCCCAATAATGCTGGAAACTATCCAAAGTAGGTCCTCAATGAATTTTGCACAAATTAATGAGTAATTTATTTTGCTGGTTATAAAATAAAGATTTTTCTCCTTAAAAACATGAGGTATGTGTTTGTAGACAATGTAAAAATAAAAAACAACACCTGTAATTTCACCACCAATGAGCCAAGCATTGCTGATATCTTGATATATTTTCTTCCAAGGTGTGTGAGTTTCTACATAAATGCTATGCGTGGGGGAATCACAGCATTTATAAAAACAATACATATTTAATTTTGATCATACCTTACAAAAGCTTTTTCTCCATTTGTCATGAGCATTTGCCTTGTTTTATTCAATATTTTTTATATATTTAAATGTTTCACAAACATTTATACATTGCATAACATTTTATAATGATGTGCCACATAATTTAACTACTGCCATAGTTATTGTGTGTCAAAACTAATTTATCTTCAAATATAAGTTGAGCCATATTCATTGAGTTCTTAACATTTTGAGGTTGTAAACAATTTGAAAACCTGTTTATTAAAAAAATAACAAAACTCTGTGCCTTCTCCCTCATAAAAGAAAATTACTAACACCTATTTATGTAAAATGTTCCCTACAACTTCAGGAGCTTTATAAACTCCATGAACCCCATCGATGGATTCCTATCCCCAGAGTTTCAGGTTAGAACCAATGATATCAACTATGTTAACATGAAACTACATGGAAATAATGCAAGAATTTACTGTAACAATTGTGGAGAAGTATAATCTTAAAAATACTACTGACTACAGGATATTTGACTGTTTTCACAATATGCCCTATCCCAGTTCCTTCGTGTATTTGAAATAGTCTAAGTCTAGATTCCACATTATCACTTCCCTACAACTTTCACGAATAATGTTTCACATGGTCCATCTTGACTGTCCTTAGTAACAGAAAGGCTCTTCAGGACTCCAGTACTCCTCTCCCTGAGAGTGAGGTCTTGCACTTGGAGAACTGTGACTTGAGAGTACAGGTTGCTTGAGTTTCGGTTAACGGAGAGTCTACTTGCATGTATCTGGCATCCCCATGGGTGCCGGTTAACTGAGAGTCTACTGTAACACCAAAAATAAATTCAACAGACTTAAAATATAACACAGTAAATCCTCACTTAACACCATTAATAGATTATTGGGACTGTGGCAGAACGACGTACACTGAAACAATAAGCTAGTTGATATAAACAAGAATTAAGTTCCTATCGCATCTCATAATGTTATAATGAAAGGACTTGAATGAAATGACGTTATTTGAAGTCCTGCTGTATAGCATATACATTTATCTAAACATAAAAGCTGTGTTCACTGATTTGTGTCAGGCATATTTCAATCTTGGGATGCGAGGTTTTAAGTTAGCCTTTGTGTAGATCCAACCAAGGAAGAGCATAGTCTTTAATTTGTTAACTTAAATGTACAATTTGTCTGATATGCAGTTTATAATGATGAGGCTGATTCTACACAGTTTATACAGTTTCTGATAGGTTATAATGAAGAAAATTGTTTTATATTTTCTGTTTGTTGTTTTCTGTTTGCGTGTTTTCTGTTTGCTTCTGAATATAGAACAATGACTATGTGAAAGCTGTGATAGAAAAGAGCATCTACCTGCGTCTACACATGTCTAGGTACATATGTATGCCTGTGTGTGGCATAAAATTCTACATTATTAGAGCCCAAAGAACAATGGAAGAGGAAAATTTAGAAAACACTATTAAGACTAATTTATATTAAAGACATTTCTTTTTCTCCCTCATAGCTACATCATCCCTCTCAAGGCTTTCGCTTTGGAACTGTCCGGGAAAGCAGTGCTGAAGATTATGTGAGGCAAAGCTTCCCAGAGATGCATGAGTATATGAGAAGGTACAATGTACCAGCCACCCCTGACGGAGTGGAGTATCTGAAGTGAGTGTCAACCCCTTGGGTCCAAACAGTTCTCACTGAAATCAGTTACTTATCTACTGATGGGGTGTTTGTTGATTTTTGAAAATGACAGTTGAATGTGCCCGTTGTGTGTTCAGTGTGAGATCCAGGAGATGTATGGAATAGTGTGCATTTAATTATGTGACCTAGATTACCAGTTATTTGCATAGTCCTATGTTAACAGTATCTTTGCTCAAAGTATTGGTGGGGTCATTAGTGCAGCAGATGATGGGGGAAGTAAAGGTTGGCTTGACATCACTTGAGGAAACAATGGCACAGAAATGATCACTCAGAGAATGTGGCCAGAAGATAAAGTCTCCCAAAGCAACCCCCTCCTTCCCAGTGAATCCCTTAGTTCATCTCTGACTTATCTTCTTGCCACAAGGAAGTAGAATTTATTGTGGAGATTTCCTGTAGAAAGGAAATAAAAGGCAATGGTCCCATGCCTGCATCCTTCTCATCAGAATTTATGAGAAGCGATCAAGCACAATCACAGTGCCATGGCCGATTATCAGACCCTGCCATTCGCGAGGCTGAATGCAAGGGAAGATGGCGCCACTATGGATCTGCTCATCTGGTGGCCTGAGAGAAGGGAGGAATGGCTTCTGATACGCACCACAGTGTGAGAGCTTATAGCCCTCCCTCTCCTGCTTATGCTATCACAACAATGACACACATTCAAACCTCCCCTGCCTAGAATGGTGCAGCTTCAGGAACCTGGTGGCTCTTTCATCTTCTCAGTGGATAGCGGGACCTGCCACCTCAAATTCTTTAAAAAAGAAGGGAAATAAATAATGTCATGGGACATAAGAGCTCTGTGTTTCTCAGGAAGTCTAGTAATAGGTCCTTGCAACAATTTGATGGAATTTTGACTAGATTCTAGAGAGGAAGCCTTGTGTTCTCCGATTTGTAATGTTGAAGGTGACCAGATTTTTAACACTGGTAAAGCGGGACACCACTGACCGGGGGGGGGAGGGGGTTCTTGATTAAAAATTGGGTCTATCTCCCGCCGTTCCCTAGCTTGTCGTGCATTTTTTCCAAAAATCGGGACTTTTTTAAAATGCCGCGGGACGTGGGACAAATTGTTAAAAAGCAGGACGTCTGGTCACCTTAGAATGTTATACATAGTGTGTTTAAGTACAGTGAAATGGCATTTTGAATTTTGCAAGAACATGGAAACGGTGGCGTGCCTCTCTGACACGGAGGTTAGGGCTCCTTTGCCTCTCGGCCCTTTTTCAGGCAGATTCATGGCTGAGAGGGAGACTAAGGTATCAGGGGGGTGGCAGTGGCTCCCAGCTCTTCTAGATAATGATGGCTGACAAAGCAGGCTCTTCTGGCCGTGTGAAAGAATGACGTGAGCCCCTGCTGCAGTCCCCAGTTCCACTTCGTTGAAGATGCTCGTTTCTTGTGGAAGCTTCACCTTAGAAGGCGCCAGCACTCTGAGGTGGCCTCACGCCTGGAGAGACGAAATGGAAAAGCCGGCACAGATGAGGAAGTTGAAGTCCAGAAGAAGCAACGTGGTAACACAGCTAGCAAGTGGCAGAATCAGATCCTAGAATCCGACCACTGCCTCTGGCTGGTCCATGTAGGAGCCATAAGAGGAAAGTGGGTTTTGATGTCCCCAGAACAGCCCATATTTTAGCAGTATTTATATTCCAGTTAGCACCTGGGAGCTTGCGAGAAATGCACGGTCTCTGGCCCTGTCTCAGAATCAGCATTTTAAGGGATTCCCAAGTGATTCACTGGTTGAGTGAATTGGAATTCAGGCAGAGGTTATCATTCGTGCCCTCCCACTTCTTATCTTCTGGCCTCATCACTGCCTAAGCTCTTAGCCACCACTTCAAGCAACCACAGTCTTCATATTATGTCCCTGACAACTCAGACCCTGACCTGCAGGACACAACCCTGAAGTCGTCTGTACAAGACAGGATTTTGTGTTAAATCCTTTTCTCCCCTCTCCTATTGTAATTCTCCTGGGCTTCGTCCTACTTACTTAGGACTCTGCTTTCTGAGGTGATTGTTTTCCAATAAATTAATTCCTATTAAAGTATTCATTTCTTTTAGTATGTTTATATAGGACTGTGTTTGTGTTTCATGTATTATGAAATGAATGCTCCAAGAGACAGAGCATGAGTCTATAATGAGAGAAACAACCGGGGCTCTGCCAACTGTAAAGATGATTCAGCCAGGCCAGAAGCTACTTTGGCCTGGATCACACCCAGCCACTTGCTCAGTGACTCAGGGCCCCATGAGAGTTTGTGCGGGTTGCTTCTTGCCTTCCTGTGCAATATGGACCTTTTATAGCTAGCTGCACTTTGCAGGCCAAAACCAGGCATAGTTATTTAATGATACTGCTGAGAACGGACCTCAGGAATTACTTGTCAGAAAAACTGAACCCCAATTATTTTTACTGTTATTGCAACCACAGATATTTGTGGAGTATTGGTAAATGGTAACTTGTTATGCAGCCCCCAAGGTATATTCTGCTACTGTGGCAGTAAAACTGTGATTACAGTAACATCTTTCAGCTTGAGTTTTATTGCCAAGATTCAGTTAAGGTTCCTCATTATCAACTCCTAGGAGACAATTCGTATCCCTAACCTTTCCTGAAGTTTCCCACAGCTGTGGAGCTAGGTAGGAGGTGTTCTTCATTTGGGTTATAGTTAAACATAGGTCTCATTGTAACTTAAATACAATTCCCTCTCGAAAAGGGGGGGTTGTTGTTTTTTAAGATTTTATTTTGTTTGAGAGAAGGTGGGAGAGAGTTTCCATAGTTGCACATGGTTTTATTTCACACAGATGGATGTGGGACCGCATAGGGTAGGAACCGAACTGGGGGCCTTCCTCGTGGGAGGTGAGAACCTTCACCCGCTGTGCCACCCCAGTGGTTACCACTTGTGCCTCAGTTCAGCATATGGGTTTGCATGGGCCGGGGCCAGGAATCAAACACCAGACCTTGCAATTGCAAGGCAAGCGCTCAAGCTGCTGAGCTATCCCAGCATCCCCAATGGGATATATTTTGAATTGGCTGTTATACTTCCTGGAAAAGTAGAATGAAGGAGCAATGGTCACTGGCACCAAGATGAGGAGTTGACCTATTTACTGTGCATCCACATGTGCCCCAGACAAAGCCATTCATGTAAAGATATACTTCCTATGCAATGACGAATCTTAGAGGAGTCTAGAAGTAGCTTTCTCTTTTAGATTTTCCTGGGCCCTGGCCATGTTTTCCTCTGTGTTTATATGCCACTCCTCCAAATTGAATTCCAATAACCTCATTTTTTACTCTCAACAAGGAATGACAGAGCCCAGTTAGGGTAGAGAAGAATTGTTCTCTTTTCCAAGCTGTTTTGGACAACCTTGAGAGTCAGAAAGTGTTTCTTAAATGGATGTGTGTCATACACCTGTCCAAAAAGGATTCAAGGTGACTGAACATGAGAGTTGTTGCACACCCCTTAAACAGTTCCCTTTGAAACACCCCCTTCCTTGCACAGCCAGGGCCGAGGCATAGGCTTCCTCTGGGCCATCTTCATGCCTATGTTCAAAACATGGGAGGAACCCATGAAGGGTGTACATCTGCTGGCATCTTGAGCCCAGGTGACAGCCAATTCATTGATTCCGTCTGGGGAAGCCACCTTAAGTAATTCTTGTCTGAACTGTCTCCTGAGTTGGGCGTGAAATATGAATGTCTGGAGATAAATTAATAAATCAGATCACTAAGATTTATTACATATGCTTCCTCTGACATTTATTAAATGCTAAGCTGTGGACTTTAGCAAGACCTTGACTCCATTTTCCCCAGGATTGCTAGATCTCTTATTTTTATTTCTTTATATCTACTCCTAAATATGAAATGATGCCTGAGCTCTGAAAAATATGATAGTGATCATGACAGAAAGAAATAAGAATTTCCACAC
>PVKE010042406.1:0-13764 GCA_004027555.1 Craseonycteris thonglongyai
CCCCCCCCCCCCCCCCAGCAATTCAGATACTAGAAAGTTGGCCATTTTAAAACAGAATAGAATTCTTGGCATGTGTTTGCGGGATTATATGTTTTTAAAGTATGTGGATATCTGTTATAGAGATAATCACACACGTAACTCAATAGGTTTTAAATATTATTTACTATTCCTTAGAAAAGATTTTCTATATGTCATTTTCTTTATTTGTTCATCTACTATATCTTTTAATTCTATTTCCCACCCATATTTAAATTTAAACTCCATATTTAATGATAAAGTTCTTTGGTGATTACTGAGAGGGGAAAACTGAAGTCAGCCTTAGAATTCTACAAGTACACATGATATACCAATGAGTTTTCATGTGCCCCAAATACTCTGGATTTATGGTGATACTTTTGGGCCAACTAGGTAGGGATATGTGATTAAAATTGTTGGCGCTCATTTTGTAAATGAAATTAACCTACATGTCCTATGGTAATTATAGTACAATATTTTGTGTATAATTTCAAAATTTGTTCCAAAAGTTTGTATATGTTATAGACTCTGTGATAGTAAGTTATTTAAAATTATACACATTTGGGGAAGCCAGGCAGGCTCATTAGGTTAAGTGCTCACTTTGCAGCCCCAGGGACTGAGGATCAAATCCCAGCCCTGGCCTGTGCAGACCCATATGTTGATCTGGGGTATACTTCCCATGCTGGGGGACCCCCAGCTTGGTTTCCACCCTTCACGGCCACCTGCCCACCTATGTGGAGTGAAACCATGCTGAAAACTGATGACATACAACTATGGAGACTGCTCTGGGCTCTCCCCCTTCTCTATGTCTCTGTATCTCTGTCTCTGTCAAAAATAATAAAATAAATCTTAAAAAAAAAAAAGTTATACACGTTTAGGAGGGAAACCTCAGAAAGGCATGGCAAGGGTTAATGTTTGATTATGCTATAATAAATCGTCATGGAGAAGGATTCTTTTGGGTATATCCAAGTCCTACCAAAAACAACTTCCTGCAGCTGTATTGAAACACAGGCAAAGCTCATAGTTGCATGGATGTCTATGGAAATGAGAGAATGACCACTGAGGCATTTTCAAGGAAAAGAAAGACAGAGGGAGAGAGAGAGACAGACAGACAGACAGACAGATATATATACAGACTCTGTTCCCAGAAAATTAGCAATTGCTGTAGGTACTGCAGATATTTTGTAGTGTCCACAATGAATAGGCATAAATTCCCTTATAGATTTATATTGTATCAATCCATCTAGTGGCAAATTAGAAAGTGTGATAAAAGCTAGAGTTAGAGAATGGTGGCTAATGAAGGATCAAATTTGATTTGAACTTTGAATAACAGACAAAAAATAAAAATTGTTGTAATAGATAACAAAGCTTGATATAATGAAATGCACATTTTGAAAAGCAGGTGTGGAAAATAGAACATAAAAGTTAGCTAGTAAAACATCAGAAGAGGATGAGAATACAGTCAGAACTGTTTCAGCCACCTTTGGCCAAGTCACCAGTTCTTTACGTGGAGGAATGAGCATTAAGTCCAGAACCAGTGCATGGCATTAGGCTCATTTTATGTGTATTTGCTTCAGTTAACTAATTTGTCAATAAACCATATATATATGGTTTACTATCTGTGTGGGTTCAGGTGTTCTCTACTGTTTCTGTTTCTATAAAATTCAGAGTTAGAAAATCCTTTCAACTCTTATAACTAAGTGTATGAAAATGGTCATTACAATTGAAATTTCGGTTCCAGTAGCGGGAAGAACAGTGCAGAGGACCATTTACTGCAATGCTTCTGTAAGCACTACCTGAATCAGAATCTTTTAGGAGGGCTAATAAAATATAAAACCCCATCTCAGACTAACTCTTTGGGTGGAGCTGAGAAATACGTCTAACCGACTCTCTGGGTAATGAATGTACACAACTACCCACACTTTATAGAACATTGTTAGAATAAAGTCTGTTCCCAATTGAGAATGATCACATAACACGCCAATGCAATAGGCATTTTATTTTCTCATTTTTCTTTCAAGTACTTCTCCCTCAAACCATTTTAAAGTGCAGAAATAATAGAAACATAAAGATCTACAAATACCAGAATGTTTGTTATGGATCTTTTGGAGACTAAGGCTTCCCCATCTTCACTCAACAGGAGGCCAGATGCCTGAGAAGCCATATTTTGCCCCAAGAAATATCACAAGTAGACACACCTGCTGTGTTAAAAATATTGCAAAAGTTAGGGAAAAATACCCCCCCCCGCCCCTTGCAGATAAAGTCATAAAGCCAGTGAATGCTGGGTGGGTCACAAAGCCTTCATTATTGAGGGTTACACAAGGACAATTAAGGACAATTAATGACATGATCCCGGGCAAGTGTTGCTGCAATGGGTGCCTAATAGCTGCCAGGATGCTGATTGCCTGAAACGATCCTGGGGTGCTCACCTTGGCTCTATGCGTGGTTCTCAGATATTGGTGTGAATCATATCACCTTTAGAACTGCTAAAAGTCTGAATTCTGGGCCCTGCTCCCAGAGATTCTGACAGATAAAATGAGAACAACCATCTGTCATTTTTTTAGTGACCTGAGTATGGACTGACAGGTGGTAGCTAAAGTGTAAGCACATGTAACACTTATGAAGATATTTTTAAAAAGTAGACATTGTTACAGCAAAGAACTCACTGTAGTTAAAGGAAAAGCTCTGGAGATTGTTCTTTTATTTTATACCATAGCGAGTATGTTGAAATTGCAGCATAAAAATAATTTGAATATTCTGTTGTGTATACTGTTGGTTAAATTGTATATTCACCTTACTATAATAGCATATGGACAATGAGCATCATGATTTACTTACTGCATATCAGGAGTAAGAACTTCAGGAGAGTTCAGTTCGGCATCATATACTTGAGACAAAAATTTTTTTCCTCATTAGAGGAATCATCTTAGGGATCTTTCTTGGGTTGTGGCAGAAGTAGTAGCTTAATTGAAGGGTCCCACTTTAGACAGACCTACCGGTACTGAATTTTGTCACACAAGCTTTTAAATGTATAAGACAACAATACTGAAAATAGTGGCTAATGAGAGGAAGAGGGACTTCCTTCCAAAACATCACTTCATTCATGAATAGAGTATTCTCTCTCAGAACCATTATACACACAATGACACACATCACCGGAGTTAATAGAGTTCTTAAAGGCACTGTGTGGATGTCTACATTTCCTGAACATTCTGTAACAGCTGGGTGCAAAGGAATAGAATTGCTTTCCTATTAAATACACCTATTGCACTAGCACTGTTTACTCTGAATCCTCAAAAGAGAACAAAAAGCTTTTTATTTATCTATTTATTTAAATTTAAGATTGGGTTTTCTGGAATAGAGAAACTTTTTTCCTAAATGGATTGAGATAGAATATATTAGCATATCTTCCTTCAAATATTTTAAAGAAAAATGCCATTGCTATAGAAATAACATGGAAAAAAATTAATGACCATTGGAGCTTGCTTTTACGTTTCTGTTTTGATTTTTTATAAATATCCAGTTGTTGAATGTCCAGTATTATTAGTAGTTAGGAAAAGCTGGTTTTGAAAATAACAAGTATCACTCAATAGCATTTCCTGTTTCAGACAGGTACCCTATGCTGAACTTGATCTAATAGTCAAAAAATATCAGAAGCCGGGATGGCTCAGTGGGTTAAGTGCTCACTTTGCAGCCCCGGGGACCGAGGATCGAATCTCGGCCCTGTCCCAAGTGGACCCCTTTGCTGAACTGGGGAGTGCCCCCAGTTCAGTTCTTACTGGGGTGAGACCCCGGCCCAGTTCCTGTCCTGTGCAGCCCCGTGCCCACCTGTGGAATGAAACTATGTGGAAAAACCAATGATGCGCAACTATGGAGACTGTTCTGGGCCCTCCCACTTCTCTCTGTCTCTGTCTCTGTATCTCTCTCTGTCAAAAACAATAAAAATAAATCTTTAAAAATAGTCAAAAAATAGATTTCATTTTCTTGTGATGATGTTAATAATAATAATCTAATTACAACTTGTTTTACAACCTGATGCTCTTATGCTCTGACTTCCTTAATGATAATCTGCTTAAATTATAAACTGCATAAATTAACCAGGTCTGTTCATTCTCATTTACCAAGAGTAATATCAAGAGTAAGGGGGAGGTCGGTGGGAGAGATGGGTGGGAGGGAGTAGGGAGTGGGAATCAAATATATGGTGATGGAAAGTGAGCTGATTCTGGGTGGTCAGCACATAATGCGATGTATAGGCAATGTAATGTAGAATTGTACACCTGGAAACAATGTAATTGATATCAATTAGTGTCAACCTAATAAATTTAACAACAACAAAAATAACAAAAAAAAGAGTAATATCAGTTTACACTTCCTTTTCATGTTTTTTATGTCCCCAAAGAAAAAATTCTGTTGAAAATGTCATTTACTTTTGTGAAATTAATTTCAGATGCCCTGTTTAGTCTCATTTTGAAATTCTTGCTCTTTGTTTCTTATATCATTTCTTTCTTTCTTTTTTTTCCTTTTAAATCCAGCCAAGGTTACTTTTATTTTCTAAAATTTTCTCTGGAACAAAGGAAGCTACCCTGGTGCCTCATATTCAATGTTATTACTTGGTCAGTGACTTTCCGGTTAACATTTAGGCCCTTCAGTCACATTGGCTGTCTCAAAGTTATCCACTTATGACCTTTGTCTAGTCATGCGCCCTTTAACAATGGACATCCGTTCATTAATCAGTTTTGCTGTGCAGACATCATAGAGTGGTCTAACACAAACGTAGGTGGTGTAACCTCCTCTTGTAATTGTATGTGGTATGCTGTTATATTACTGGCAGTGCAGTAGGTTTATTTATACTAGTATCATCATAAAAACATGAATAATGAGTTGTGCTATGACATAAGACAGCTACGACATCACTAGGTGATAGGAATTTTTTAGCTCCATTATAATCTTTTTTTTTTTAAGATTTATTTTTATTTTTATTGTTTTTGACAGAGAGAGAGAGAGAGAGAGAGAGAGAGAGATACAGAGACAGAGAGAGAACTGAACTGGGGGCAACTCCCCAGTTCAGCACATGGGTCCGCACGGGCTGGGCTGGGATTTGATCCTCGGTCCCGGCGCTGCAAAGTGAGCCCACTGAGCCATCCCGGCTTCCCTTCCATTATAATCTTATGGGACCACTATTGTATATGTGGGCTATTGTTGACTGAAAGGTTATATGGTACATTTTTAGTCATTCTGAGAGATCCTTGAGGCTCCTGGCACTCATGCATCTAAGTCTTTACTATCGCCCTGGGCTCACAGTCCAAGGAGCAGATATTTCCTAGCAGGGGAAGCGCCGCAAGGTCTGTTCGAATTCATACCATGGGCTCTACTCATATACTGAGTACTGACTAATATTGTAAGCTCAAAGTTGTGGGGAGATTTATATTCTATTAGAAAAAAAAGCTATACTGTATACTTTCTGCTTTCTCTTTTTCTTATAATTTTTACCTTGTCACTTGTCAGCTGATCACTAGGGATTTATTCTCCCCGTGGGAGAGCCTGAAACTCTGATGCCATGGTCTCTTCCAGGAAATGGATGTTTCCCTTTTCTTAAGATTTGGAGAAGAAATATTTCTCAAATATCTGTTTTGCACAAACTTAATACATAGCTGAAGCTTTTATTTTGTTAATATTGGTGAGGACAGAAAAAATGTTTTAGTTTTTATGAATCACAAAGACTTTACTGATTGACAATATAATGATAACATAATAGCTCATATTCATTTTTACAAGCCTTTGTCACTACAGGATTCTGACTTGCTTCTGTATTGAAAATTGAATTATAATCAGAATTATTTTCTTAACTGTATTTTTTGGCATTTTAATTTTTAAATTGACATTTCTTGCCTGCTTTATGTGGGTGTAGTAGGCTGAATAATGCCCCAACCCCATTTCCATATTCTAATTCTAATGTTACTTTATGTGACAAAAGGTGCTTTGCAGATGTGCTTAAGTTAAGTAAGAATCTTTAGAAGTGAAGATTATTCTCGATTACCTGGGCTGGTCAAATGTAATTACAACAATCCCTATAAAAGGGAGGCAGGAGGAATCAGAGTTAGGAAAAGAGATGTGAGGACAGAAGTAGAGAATGACATGACGTGCTTTGACAATGGAAGAAGAGGCTGCAAGACAAGGAGTGTAGGCGACTTCATATGACAAAAAATGGATACTGTCCTTAGAGCTTCTAGAGTGAACCATCTCTGCCAACACTTGAAGTTTAGCCTAGTGAAACTGATTTTAGATTTCTGACCTCCAAAACTGTTAAGATAATAAATTTGTGTTGCTTTAAGCAGCTAAATTTATGGTAGATGTTATAGTAACAATTGGAAAGTAATATAGTCAGCATTAAGTATGAAAGAGTGTTAGATTGCCTCCCCCAATGATGATGGACAATATTGTACTGTACTTTGGTATGGTGTGAAACTAGATTGGCATACATTATTTTTAAACATAGACTTGCATAATGAAGGAATTTGTATATCTATCTAGTACTATGATAATAAAAGTAGTAGTACTTTTTTCCTCTAGGATTATTGAAAATATATATATATGTGTTTGTTTAAATATTTCTGTGCTTATGAACATGAATATGTTTTAAATGCATTATAAAGATTATAATTTAATCCCCATAGCTTCATGTAATTTGTGCTATTTTAATTTTACAATGAGGAAACTGAGGTTTAGTTGACCAGAAGTCATTCCAGGTTTGGTGTTTCTGGCTTCAAAAATGAAATATTTCTTTAGCCACCATGTTGTATTGTCTCTTATGTGTTTGAAATTTCTTGAAACCTTTTGAATAATATGAGATGATAAGTTTGAAGTATTATAATTATATGTGACTTTTCTATTTTACCTCAAGTGCTAAAGAAATATATTCCCCTTTTTCCTCCTTGCTTCTCTCTTCATATTATATTCTTTTACAAGTAATTGTTATATACTGATAAGACATTCCTATAAATATAGTGATTTCTGATTCTGATATTCAAGTTATATAAATGATGGAATATTTGAAATCTCATGAAAACCCTTGTTTTCTAAAATTGCATTAATTCCAGAGTCATTCCTATAAAAGGATATAAAAACTATATAATATTGGACAAATGCTGGAAAATAAGTACTATACTCTAAAAAGGATATACTAGGAAAAAATACCACCAGAGTTTCTTATATAGAGATTGGTAGTTCTGAGTGAGATTGTTAGTGGAAAAACAAACAACAAACGAAAACTTCAAAATTGGGAGATGTTGAATGGCTGATGGTTTGATATTATTGACTTTGTACTTCATTTTAATAATACTGTTGGAGATGAGGAGAATGAAAATGCAGAGGCATTATAACTTTCTTTAAATTTTGCTACTATTCGGGAGTTGGATCACAAAATATTCGTATAGTTCATGGTCTAGCTAGCATTTTGAGAAGTCACTCTTTCCAGTCACCAGGGTAGTATTTAAAGGACATACCGGTACCAGTACATTATGTAACAAAAAGTTAAACATGAACTTATGAGGGAGGGTCAGGTCTGTTTTGGTAACTGACCATAGATCAATTTTCAGATTGACTCAACAGCTCTGACAGTGAGAGAGCTTCCCATTTCTACCCCACCATTATGCCACTCCATTCTGTGTGCATCAGTACTATCTCTGTGTGTTAGGAAGATTTAGACTTTTCCAGATAGAATATCTTTAGGTGTATGAGAGTTTTCCGTACTCTTGGAACCTCAAAGCAGGTTTTGTTGTTCATAAAGTAACTGTCCTGAGTAGGACATAAGAAGCTCTAAGCAGGGAGATTGTTTAATTTATTCTTTGTGATATCTTCAGTATCTGAAAGACAGTGTGAATTATGATAGTATCTCAATAACTAGTTTTTGAATGTATGTATGAATTGGTCATACATCTCCTTCTATGGGCAGAGATGACTGAAGACCAAGAGATGATGAATTTGTTTATGTAAGAATCATATTGCCTATTTCCTTTACTTTATTTCATAATGATTGCTTATTATTATTAGTGCATTCTCTGATCATAGTTTTGCTTCTTTCTGGAAATGATATTGTTAGTAACACCCCTATGGAGTTTAGAGCTCCATGGCTCTCAAATCAGGCCTTCTCAAAAGAGTATCAATAAGTTCTACTAGGATCTTTTATGAGGACCCAAGGAAAGTGACATTGACTTATAAGCAAGCTATCAGGTGTCTGTATCTTTGGCACCTTCAGATCATGGAAACACACCAAAAGAAGTCTGGATTAGACAAATACCAACTTTAATATAGGAGGTGAGAGATTCTTGTTATAAGTAAATATTGTAATTAAGAAAGATTGTCTCTCTTTTCCTCAATTCTTATTGCAATAGATCAAGTATAAACTTGCCCTACTTTCCTCTGTTCCCTCAAATAAAAACAGTTTATAAATCAGCACCGACTGAAGTGCAGACTGCTGCAGCAACCTCTCTACTTTTAAGTGAGGCTGATCTTCTACTAAGAAAGTCAGGCACGTTCTCTTGATGCCAATTATTAGGCACAATGCCCAGAGTTTTACCTCTCCATCTTCTACCTGCTCCTAGAAAACTGTAGAAATATCAGATTATCACCCCCTCTCCGTACTCCCTCAGGCAAGTGTTCAATTTCCTTTCATTTAATTTAATGTATTATTTCATTCTACCCTCCATCCCTTTCAAAACAAAATTTTTAAAGTCAAATAGGATTAGGGATAAGGCTAACTTCTTAAATGTTGACAAAGTATACTGACATAATGAATGTGTAGAATAAATTTTATTACATGTCACAAATACAAACATTTTCTATTCACCTTAATTAGCTCTAAAATACATTTCTTATCTTATTGATTCTTGCTTCCAATTTACCCCACTGTCTCTAAATTAATATCCTTGAAGTACCAAAACTCCTTACAGAACTTTTAATTATAATAACAATTTCCCTTAGTACTGCTCTCCGTTAAACAGCTATTAAGAATTTCATTATCCATTTCATTTTGGGAATTAAGATTAGTAATATGTTATGATTCTTCTAAGAAAAAAAAAAAAGACAAAATAGTGGAGATAGATGAACTAAAGTAGTTAGCCCACCTTGGGAAATGGGATAAGCTGCCTTTTGTCAGTATGATAAATTCAAAGAAAATAAAAATAGCTAAGAACAGGCAAAGGAAATAATTCAACATCATTCATTAACATGGCGCAGGAGGCACTGCAGGCCCCTTGAAACAATGAGATGATGGAGGACAACATCTGGCCCCTTTGCTTAAAAGATTTGTTTCTGGCAAAGAAAAGAACTTAACCTGATTCTTCTTGGTTCCTGCTCTGTGGGCCATTTCTCAGCTGTGTAAGTCACCAGTGACAGTTCTTGTTCAGTGGTGTTTGGAAGGACACCTGTGTGCCCAACTCAGCTCAAGGAGCCTGGGAAACATCCATGAATAAGCAAAGGTTCATTTCTCCCCAGCACACTCACTTGGAGGGCAGTCCCAGTGGTGAACATAAGGACAGAATGAAATAAAAAAAAAAAATCTAGTATGGAAATGTGAATGCTGGTGTTTGAGTTTTTTAAAAAGAGCATTTTTATTTTTAATTAAAGAATTACATTATATTTTATTTTTTTTCTTAAATATTTGTAAAGAAAGATAGCCCTGACTCGTTTAGGCATTAGGAAAATCACCATAATGTATATGTCTTTGTAAATCTGTAGTTATTCATTCATTCAAAAAATTATTAGCCCTTGTGCCAGGTACAATGAGGCTGCCTTTTTAAATGATTCAGCACATCTCTGAAGTGAAAAAACTAAGCATTTTACAATTCTGACTATTTATACTTAAGCATGTGTACATACAATTACAGGATTGGGGATATCAGAATTTCTTAGGACCATTCATTACTTTACTTAGTACTAGAGATACCTAGAGGTGAAAGATGAGAACCAGATCTCTAGGGCCATTTGGCCTACGGTACTACCTCTTAGATGTGTTCTTTAAAAACTGAGTATAGTAGATTCTCTGTTAACCAGAACTCAGCCAACCAGGCAACTTATTACATTTATCTGGCATCTACCAATCCCCATGGTTGCTGGCTAACTGAGTCTTCTGTATATGTGAACAATGCTATATATATTCTCTTAAAAATGGATTGTAGAGAATTAGAAAACATTTACTTTTTAGAAGTATGGGGAATTCCCCCTTTTCCTCCCCCACAGCAATGACTCTACCTATTCAAAAACATTTGACCTCTGTACATTTATGACATATGAAATTTTAGTTATCCTAATATTTCTTTCATCTCTTTATTACTGGAGCCTACCTCCTAAGAGACTCATTTTCTATATCCTGCTGTATCTATGGCATTATCTGTTTAGGTCTGCTTAGCTCATTTACTCAGAACTAATGAGAATGAAGTCTCAGCTCTGATACCCAGGGGATAGCACATTTGCCATCTCAGCTCTTAACCATAATGGTGAATTTGTCTCAGCATAAATCAAACCATTGGCCTGAAAAACTTCATGTTATTGTTACAAATGCTCTATATGTAACTGCCTGACCTTACTTGTTTATTTAATTACCAGTGAAGGCATCATGAATGATTTTTATAACATGAGAACCATTAAAACATATTTTAATATAGTCTTATTAAATTCTAGGTAGCTTCCAATATTTCAGTGTGTTATCAGGTTCTGAAACTCAGGACTACTTTAGTGTTGGCGAAAATGAAGAAGACAATAAATAACAGAAAAAATGGCAGTAGATGATAAAAACAAAACAAAACAATTTAAAGGGGAAAGCAAGTCCTAATGTTAATATTTGTAGCTGACAAAAGTTTACAATAGGGTAGTAAGCAAAGTTATATCTGCATGAAGTATGAATTACAGAAACAACTTAAAATTGTGGCTTATTGATTATAGATTTTGTGCCTAGCACAGTGCTTGGCACGTGAAAACTTTTTAATTACTCATCGCCAAAGTGATAGATTTAATACGAGTTCGTGAATTGGCTTTGATTATGAAGAATCAAGCTTTGTAAATACAGAGAGAAGAAGACTTCTTTAGTTTAATCTTCAGTTTCTTTAATATGTAGTGCCTGGGTCAGTTGGCTCAGGATGAGTGTGTTCCTTTATTGGAGAAAGTCATTTAGAGGATGTGACTGCTAGTTGATTCGAGAGCTTGGCCCTGGCCATAGGAGGCCTCCATACCCTCTCTCCTGTCTTTGGAATGTACCGGTACTTTCCTCCCACCCTTTCCATAGCTGGAGAAGGTTCAAGGATAAAGCCTTGAGAGAGTAATGTGTTGTTGAGACTGTTTGGACTAAGTGACTGAATCCCGTTAAGGCCTCTTATATAAACTTTTAAGATTCTGGCAGGTGGGTGCAGAGATCTACTTGTTCTACGGCCACCCAAGAGAAGCCGCATGTGTAAGTTCTCTGGCATACTGAACCTACCACCTATGATTCTGGAGTTGTCCGCCTCTTTCTTCTGTCTCTCCTTGCACTCTGTGTATAGGGACCAGTTTTGAATTTCACCAGGGGAACATCTGAGGTTTCGAACCAACATCCTTATTATTTTTAGCCCTATTTTGTAGGTGTGCAAATGGATGGACAGAGAAGTTAGGTTTTGCCAGAATTTATAGTTAAGTAGCAGCAATAGGAAAGAGAAATGACTCACAGACTCCAAATTCTTTTCTGTATGCTATTCCATTAATGCTAGTTGCCTTTCTGAGTTTTTAGTAAGCCTACATTTTATGACTTGATTTCACTGTCTTACTCAAGTAATGGAAAAGAGTATTGACATAGAAAGTAAAATATACAAACAATCTTGTCATTTTAATTTTAAGGTCCTTTTGAGGCTGTTAGTTTATTTTACAACAAATATTGCATGTTCTGTACATAACCCCAAAGACCAAATTTTTTCTTGTTAATATTTCCATTCTCTTTGGCTCAACCAAATGCTAATATTACCTTACTTTTATAAAACCACTTTCTGCTGTTTATTAATAAGCATTTCTACCTGCCAGGGGCTCTCCTACAAGCATATTGACGATTTTCAGAATAGTCAATTTGGTTGTTCAGTCTCTCATCTACCAAGAAGACAGCACTTTCTTTCCCTTTGGTGGTCCAGTTACAAACTCTTCCCTTTCCCAGCTGTGACCCTTCTGCCTTAGCATTTTATATTTGTGAGTCTGATACTCATGTTGTCCCTCAGTACAACAAATACAAGTTTATTAACTCCCTTTGAATAAGTAACTGTTCTTTCTATCTACTTGTTTTAAGTAGAAAAAAAGGTTTCTATTAAAAATACTATATAGTATACTTAGCTTGCCTGATTGGTAATTGGAAGATGGAAAATATATGTATGTGTGTATATATACAATTTTATGACAGTATTTTAATTACATCTTATCTTTATTATGTAAAATATGAAATACATAACAGAACTGATGATAAAATGAACTCTTATTTCTGTTGCCCAGCTTCAACAATGACCAAGTTATGGTCAGCCTCATTTCATCTTTCTTTTACATTTCTTCTATTCTCCTAGATTATATTGAAGCAAATCCTGGGCATTTCATTTTACTTGTACATTTTACTAGGACCCTTAAAAAACTAAGCCTACATTACCACAATCCCATCCCAAATTAGCAACAATGAAAGTATATTTTAATATAGGCAGCTCCTAGCCAACTAATTATATTAGTGCTTTCTTGCTAAGTCATCTTGCAAAACCTCTCATTCAAAACTACAGCATTATGATGATGATTTGGCATCTAGACTGTATCACAGATGCCCAGTTAATCAAGATATAGTTAAAATGTGTTACTAATTGCACTGAGCTCTAGGTGCTGAAATCAGGGCTTTTCTTTCCTGTGTTCAAGGCTAGCCCTAAAGTAAACTCTGAAATGCACTAAAGCTGATCTTTTCTGCGTCTTGGAGCCCAGCTGTCACCTGCATATTGTTCCCAGTAGGTCACAGAACCCAGTTACTTCCTGTCCTCTACAGCAGGGGTGGCCAACAAGTCGATCGCAAGGCCAATTTTGGTCGATCGTCAATCGCTCGCAATGTCTGGGGTGGAATTCCGTGTACCATGGACTTTGTTTTGGTTGATCGTCGATTGCTCACAATGTCTGGGGTGGAATTCCATGTACCATGGACTTTGAAGCGATTGTAGAAGACAAAACTTTCTAGCAATAGTTTAATGCATTCTGGGAATTTGCCAAGGTCATAAATTCCTAGAATACTGACAGCCTGACACTGTGATCTCCGCCCACCCAGACAATACATTTTGACTTATGTGTTACACTTGTCACCGGACGCAACGCGTGAACACAACAGTTACGACTCGACTCATCGAAGAACACAGTCAGTTAGCTTGAATATTTGGTAGTGTCATACGGTAGCTTCTTTTCTTTTGTATTAACAGTATTATTATCAATCAATATTATTTATCCTCGGTGACCACATTGAGTTTCCATTTTTCTTCTGTTTAAAATGTAAGTACCTTGTCTTTGTTTTAAATTAAATTGCTTTTCTTACCTGTCTATTTACTTGATAAGTGAGCATTCTCGGCAACAGATCTCTAAACTGCGGTCATTACACTGAGAGAAAAATAAGGGACAGTATTACAAATATATTAGGAATAACAATAATTCTATTTAAATTAAGAAGTCAGTATTGTAAACCGTAATAAATATATTGTAACTTTAACATACTTCTTGTAAATTTGA
>PVKE010042407.1:0-13751 GCA_004027555.1 Craseonycteris thonglongyai
TTCCTTTTGGTTCTGCTCTAGCTTCTCAATTTTGTTGGTAAAGTACTCATTTTGCTCAGAAAATTTCTTGTTGAGGTCATTTAACTGTGTCTGGGTACTTTGCCAACATTGAGTGAGCTCTCTGAGTGTCTTGATTAATGCAGCCCTGAATTCTGTTTCACTTAGATTTGATTCCAAGTGTGCAAGGTCCTTTACTAAATACTGCCCCTGATCTTCAGGAGGGGCTTTGGATTCTGAGGTATGCATTGTGTTTGATGTGGTTCTTTTTGCTTTACGCATCAGTCTGTTTTCCCTCCAGGGGTTTCAGATGGGCTTCTCTTTATTTTTTCTTTTGGGCTCAGTTGTGGGAGAAGGAGATTTTGGGAGAGGGTTGGGGGAAGCAGACAGCTTTTGTGTCCTGGGGCACTTCAGGTTGCTGTCTTAGCAGTTAGATAGCAGGGTAGTAAAGGTGTGGCCAGGGGTGGGGGCATGTGAGGAGGAGCTAGGGCGGGTCTGAGACACAATAGCAGATTCCTCTTTCAGCAGGGTGGCTGGTGGATCAGTGTGGGCAGGGCGCAGGAGCTCCAGTCTTTCTCTCCTCCGCCTGGCTGCCCCTCCTTCAATCGTATCTGCAAATCACGCCTGCAGGGCAGCACTTGGATGGGCTGGCGCTTGGCAGAGGCCCCAGTCGCACGCAGTCCTGTGCGCAGGCAATGACACCGCAGCGACCCGGTCGGCAGCCCAATTGCGCGGGCTGCAGCGCCCCAGATGCCCGGGGGACGGGACGCCGAAAGCCCAGTTGCGCGCTTGCGAGCAGGTAGCAGTTCCGCAGCAGCCTGGTGAGCAGGGCGTCGAAAGCTGGTCTTGCACGCAGGCGAGCAGGCAGCGGTGCCATGGCAGCCCGGTGGGCGGGATGCCGAAAGCCCGGGAGCGTGCACGCAGCGATGCGCAATAGTTCAGTGGGCGGGGCGCCGAAAGCCCTGTTGTGCACTTGCACTCTTGCAGTGGCACCTCAGTGGCCCGGTAGGCGGGGCGCCGAAATCCCTGTGCGCACAGGCCATAGCTCGGGCGGCAGCCGCTCTATGCTCCCGGCTCTGTTGAGACTGCCGGATTCACTCTAAGCACGTCCAATGCAGCTATACCCACTCAAGCCCCAGCCCTCACTCCAAGAGCCCTGTCTTCAGAAGGTGCTCCTTCACAGTCAATCTCCTCTACAAATCAGGGGTGCCAAGCTACCATGGGCTGGTGCCCTGCTCTCACCCCACCCGCCGGGAAGTGCTGCCGCCCTGCTCCACAGTCCCTGTTCCACTTTAAGCTCTGTGATCTGATTAGGGCACTGTGTGTTGTCCCTTGAGTTCGGATGTTAAATTGTCCACAGTCTTGTGGGGCTTCCACGCTCCCTAGGTCTCGGCTTCCCACCCACCCTCGATCCAGCTCCACTTTGAATGTATTCCCCCAGTCCCCCTTTGTTTTTGCCGGACCCGGGCCGTGCTCCGAGTCTTTGTCCCCGAACCGCTGCTTCCCCTTTCCTCTTCCGCTCTCCCCTTTTTTCTCTAACCTTGGGGTGTTGTTCTGGGTTGTAGTTCTCTTAGTTGAGGTTGCTTCTCAGGGTTTCCCCCGCAGATTCCCCTCTGTTCATAAGGCCCTTTCCAGGCAGTTATCGGCGTGCTCCTCTCATGCCACCATCTTTGATCTCCATCCCAACAAATTTAACAATTAAAAAAATAAAAAGAAAATTATTAGGAAAAAGAGTTTAAAATATTTGCTATTATTCTAGCAAAAAGAAACAAAATAAAACAAGCCCCAAGGAAACAACCAAGGAAGACTAAAACCACATTACATGGAAGGATTGTCATGTTTTCATCTGATTTAAAACTAGATGCTTTTCAACTTTAAAAACTGTGATAAGTAAAGATGTACCCATAACTTTAGTGAGAAATTTTGAATTTGGATTTAATTTTGTTGAATATTATAACAGAGTATATTTATTAAAGTACATAGCAGGGTTAGGGTTAGGGTTAGGGTTAGGGTTAGGAAAAAAAAAGTACATAGCACATCTTTTCTTTAGGATGAAATGAAGATCCTTTACTTATGTACTTAAGTTAAAGGTGTGACATCATAAAAGGTGTCAAATGGCTGGAGGGTTTTATAGTGGACACATAAATTATGAAGTATGACCTTAACAAATCTAATGGTTTCTTTATATACAGCCTCACTTAGTGACCTACCTGTTTAATCATAGCTTGGACTTATGACCAGTTTTTGAGTGTTGGGAATCTCCTTTCTCAGTCTGTGTGAATCTTCGGAATTCCCTTCCTTAGTCTTATCTCATTTCTGCAGTCAGTTAGTATGCACTACATGAAATGTTTGCAACCATGCCAGACTGCATATTTTGTTTTTAACTAGGCTGACCATATTTCATTGAGACAAAATGGCATATTGGGATGACAAAAATGGATAGGCTTATGTAATATTCTGTACTCATGAAAAAGATGGTGATAAAAGTTTTATTACATGAATATATTGAGCTAACAACTATTTTTCAGTGACAAAACTCATACAAAAATTTAGGTAGACATAGAAGGGGACTGTATTTCACCATGATTGTACTATGACTAGTTCTCTGATGAAGTAATCTTATGCAGCAAATTTCAGTCTTTCAACAACTTATAAAATTCTCACACTCCATGACACAATTTTGTTCTACAACTAACATAGTTCTCATTGTCTCAACACTTAATCTAGAATTCTTCTTTGACCATACTGTTCATAACAGAAAATATTCTTTTGACAGGTGCTATACTTCCTGGAAGATAAAGAATAAACCTTACAATATTACAAAGTCTTGAAAGTCTAGATATCTTTTTCTCATTTCAGAAAAAATCTTTAGCCATCTATCAGATACAGAATTTTCCCCCTTTATTTTGTGTATCTAACTGCCCCACAATTGTAGATTTATTTTTAAGTTTATTTATTTTATTAATTTTTGACAGAGAGAGAGAGAGAGAGAGAGAGAGAGAGAGAGAGAGAGAGACAGAACTGAACTGGGGGAACTCCCCAGTTCAGCATATGGTTCCGCTCGGACCAGGGTCAGGATTCGATCCTTGGTCCCCGGAGCTGCAAAGTGAGCACTTAACCCACTGAGCCATCCCAGCTTCCCCTCACACAATTGTGGGTGATGAGTTAGTTCCTCTGTGGTGATGAGTTATTTCCTCATTCATGCTGTCTTGTATTTCTTTCCATTCAGGTGTCTTCCTTAGTAGCCCCCACTTGAACTTCTCAGTGCTTCCTACACTGCACTCCCACTTGTTGATATATTCTCGGTTGGTTTCATAAAAATTCTCAACTACTTCAACAACACTTAGCCTTATTAATTTTTCCTGAATCTAATAACATTTCCTGTTGATTTTTGATGTCAGTAGTTACAAACACTTCACTTTTTCTGGACTCTAAATTTGTTTACAAGACAGTCAATGTTTATAGATACTTCTGTAGCTGAACAATTATCTTTTAAAAAAATATTTGTTTTATTTTTTTTTGAGAGAAGGTGAGAGAGAGAGAGAGAGAGAGAGAGAGAGAGAGAGAGAGAGAGAGCCCCGAGCTCCTGAGCTGTAACAGTTTCATTCCACACAGGTGGTTGTGGGGCTGCACTGGATGGCAAAGGACCTTTGCCGCCATCCTTGTGGTCACCGGTTACATCACAGTTCAGCAAATGGGTTTACATAGGCTGGGGCTGGGATTTTATCCTTGGACCTCGCAGTTGCAGGGCAAGTGCTCAACCTGCTGAGCTTTCCAGGCATCCTGAAATAGCATCTTTTTCAATTAAACCAATGTAAGTTTTGAATGAAGACATTTGATTTCTTGCATATATCAATAAAATATTTATAAAATATCACATGAGCAGTGAAAATGTCTGTATGGCACACCACATTGAACATGCTAATGGAAGACGGCAGTGGCCAAACTGCAAAAAAAAAAAAAAATCATAAACATACACCAAAAGAAAAAAAGAAATGAGCACCCTGACTGCTATCAGATGCTAGTATACGCTAATGTCCCACTGGAGAGTTCTGCTGTGATAATAATAAAAAACATAGCTGATAGCCTATTGAACCAAAATATGAGCCTGAATAGTGAACCAAACTGAATATGGGGCAGAAAGAATCTCTATGGGCAGCATGATGGTAGAAATAACAGTAAGTCTCATAGCCACTGCATCTCACACTCCTAACCTGATGGAAGCAAACATCCAGGTAAGCCCATTCAGTAGTTTCTGTGCATCAAGACCCTCCTGGTTCCCATGCTGAATGGGGCTTAGCAACAGCCTTTTGAATTTTCTGCCACTGCGGACAATCAAGCAAGTGGTGTCTGATAGTTGCTAGCTCAAGAAGCGTGGCCCTGACTGGATAAAGTAAATGGAATTTTTTCTTTTGTCACATTAGTAATTTTATTACATCCATTGATTACCATAGAGCCTTATGATGAATAAACAACCATGTTAAGATTTTTACAAAAAATAAAAAATGGGAAAAATTGACATTTATATTAAAATGACAGGACAATCAGGAAATAAGAAAAAAAATGGCATTGTTCCATTTAAAACATTATGTATAATCAGTGTGGTGTTGTGTGATGTCTGTTGAAAAATACATACTCTATGGATCCAGGACACATTGCAAGACATCTGCCCTTAAGCTCCTCACCAATTTGCGTAATGGCCTAGTCATAGGAACAGAACTTGGTCATTAAGTGAAAGGTGCCTGTAGTTCCTTTCTTCACCCTTTTTTACTGTGGACTAGCTATTTGAGGTGGAGTGACAGAGTGTCCTGAATTTAGTCCATTATATAAGTAAGTACCATTATACTGGTACTTAGCTTTCTTTCAGATGGTTTTAATATCTGAAATAAACACATTAAAGTTTCATCCATACTCATCATTTCATCAGCATTATCAAATTTGCCATAGCAATTTGGGGCTGAAAATTTGCTAAAGAACAAATTGTTTCTTAGCAAAAAGTTTATATCCATCTTCTACTACCCGATGAGCGCAACAAATCAAGTCTAAAAATCATGATGATTCCAAAATTTACTGACTACATTAGCTCAAAAAGTGAAGGACACACCAGGATCACTTCTCCCTAGCTTTGCACATACTTATCTGGGTCAGACCACAGTGAGTCACAGAGCAAACCTGTTTCAGGGACATCAGTGGGTCTCATAATTCTCTGAATATGCACCATAGACTGTAGTTCTGGTACAGTCCTCCATGACAACAGAAGATCTTCTCATCCACATTGGCAGCTATAGGCAGACAGTTGAAACAATTAGTGAAGGTCTTAACTTGGAAGTTTATAGCGTTAATTTTAACATTACTTCTTTCTATTGTAAGTATTCAAAGATGTACATTTTCCTCCATATTGCTCTCTTAAACTTCAAAAATTCTACAGTATTTTAAATAAACTTTATAGATATTTAATTTACGTACCTTAACATGGACCCTTTTTAAGAGTGCAGTTAGGTTGATGAGTTTCAGTGAATGTATATACATATTTAACCACCACTATAATTAAATATATGGACTTTTTCTATCATCCAAAATGTACCCTCATACCCCTTTGTAGTCATTACCTAATCCCATTAATGTCAGTATGGACTAGTTTTGCCTTTTACAGTTTCATTTAACTTTAACAATAGCATGAATGTTTTTGAGTGTTATCTGTGTTGTATATAATTGCTTCTTTTTATTACAGATTAGTATTCTATGGCATGGATAGATCACAACTTGCTTATCCATTTATTTCTTGATGAACATTTGTGCTGTTTTCTGCTTTTGACTATCATGAATAAATCTAAGAACATACATGGGCAGGTTTTTGTTTGAAGACATGTTTTCATTTTTCTTGCATAATTACTTAGGTGCGTAATAGCTGGGTGATATGGTTAATGTAATTTTAACTCTATAAGAAATTACCCACGTGTTTAAAAATAATGGTTGTATCTTTTCAATTTCTACCAGTAACATATGAGAGTTTCAGTTACTTCACATCCTCATCAATACTTTCAATTGCCAATCGTTTAAATCTTAGCCATTCTAGTAGGTGTATAGTGGTACGTAGCTGTGGTTTTATGTTGCAGTTCCCTGATGACTAATGGTGTTTAACATCTTTGTATGTGCTCATCAGACATTTGTATAATTTTTGTGACATGTCTATTCTAACATTTCGCTCATTTAAAAAAGTAGATTGATCATCTTTCCAGTATTTAGTGGTAAGAGTTCTTTACATATTCTGGAATACAAAATATTTTGTCAGTTATATGTATTGCAAATAGTTTCTCTTTATGTCTGCTCTTTTGAAGAGCAGGAGATTTTAACTTTAATTAGATTCAATTTATCAACTTTATCTTTTATGGCTCATGCTTTCTATGTTCTATGTGAGAAACATTTGTCTAGACTAAATCCACAACAATTATTTTCATCTATGTTGTCCTCTAGAAGTTTTATATTAGTAGCTTTGATATTTAGGTCTATGGTTCATTTTGAGTAATTTTTTGTGTATGGTATGAAAAGATCAAAGTTTATTTATTTTTTCTCAAATGGATATCAATTGTTCCAGGATCATTAAGTGGAGTTCCTTTCTTCAGTGAATTATCATGGCATTTTTGCTGAAAATAAATTGGCCACATAATGGGTCTCTCTCTGTGCTATCTATTTTGCTTGTGGTTCATTGAGGCTCTTGGGCTTGTGGGCTTATAATTTTCATCAAATTTTGAAAATGTCAAACCATTATTTCTTTAAATATGTTTTTGTGCCTCACATCTTTTTCTTTTCCTTCTGGTTTCCAATTACACTTAGATTTCTTTTTTAATGTTGTCCTGAGGCTTTGTTAATAATTTCCATCTTTTCTCTCTTTGTGCTTCAGTTTACTGTTACTTCTGCAGTGTTTGATTTGTTGTCAACTCCAGTCAGTGAGTTTTTCAATTTAGATATTACATTTTTTAGTTCTTGAGGTCCCATTTGGTTCTTTTTTAAACTTTGCCTTTCTGCTCCCATTATGTTCATGTTCTCAGTTCATACCCTTGAGCATATTTTTAATAGCTATTTTAATGTGCTTGGTGACTAATTCATCATTCTGTTATTTCTTGGCTGTTATTACTGACTTATTTTTCTCCTAGTTATGGGTCACATTTTCCTGCCATTTGCATGCCTAGTAATTTTTAAAAATAATTTTTACTAGTTGTTGGACATTGTGATTGTTACATAATCGAGTGTCGGAATTTGGTTGTATTTCTTTAGAGACCATTGGAAAAAATTTCAGACTGAAGTTAACATGCTAAGCGCCATGTCAGTCACCGGTGACTGACACTGAACTTTCTGTTCGGACCGTGGTATTGTATGTTAACTGATGATATAAAATTAAAAAAATTACATTCTATTAATAAATTTTAAATAATTTCAAGATGATATTACAAATACAAAAATTAAAAAAATAGTAAAAAAGAAATTTAATGTGTTTTATTGAAACATGGTATACATAAAAATGGTTGTCCTTTGCAGGTTTCACAAAATGTTACAATTCTTTTAGTAAACTTTCTGGCAATTTCTCTTCCAAATAGTGCCACATTATCTTTGTAGCATTGTTTGCAATATCTTCGCACTTTAGACCCTTTCCCAGTTTTCTTTTGGAATTTGTGATGAGGTTTTTGAGGTGTATTTGCAGGACTGTTACATGGAATTTCTTCATCCCGACAATTTGTAAGATATACAGCTAATTTCTTTTGAAATTCAGTGATACATATATTTTTCTTGGTAATATTTTTATATAAAATATGAGCATAGAGAACAGCAGTATTTAGTAACAACTCAAAGTCTAGCTTTTTATACCATTTCATGGATTTTTGCAATGGATTATTGTAGGCATTCATTTGACCGGATATATCAACTGCTGCTTTTCCTGTATTATAATCCACTACAATTTTTGGTTTCGAGTGGTGACCTGATCTACTTTCAACATTCACCATTTCTGATGTATGTTTTATTGATAGAAGATGTCCCGCTTGTCTTTTCCTTTTAAAATGGTTATTCCTTTTTTGTTTTCCTTCATTATAATTTCTCCCTGTTTTAATTTTTTTGATGTTACTTGTTGAGGATTTCCCCATCTATTTGAACATTTACCAAATGAATATTTTTATCCAGTAATTTGTATGCCAATTATAAACTCATGTACCAGTTGTCTGTGTACAATGTGTGTCCTTTATTGAATACATAGCTACAAAGAAACATTACAATCTTTGTTGGTGTAGTATTTTCTTTTTCCAAAGTTTTCCCTGTATATACACAAAAAGCATATGTGTACCCAGGTCTGCAGCACAACTTAAATAATTTAATGCCATATTGGTGGCGTTTTGGTTTTAAATATTGCCTAAATATAATACGGCCATGAAATAATATCAGTGATTCATCGATACATAAAGCTTCTCATGGATCATAATATTTTTTGAAATTTATTTCCAAGGTGTTTATCAGCTGTTGTATTTTGCATAAACAATTGAAGACATTTCTCTCCTTGTTGTCTGAAAAATGCAGCATTCATAATAATATCTCAAATCTGTTTCTGGACATAATTTTCTGCATGAAACTTTGCATATATGCAGGATCATGGGACCAATATAAACATAAGGATGGTAGTCTAACTAATCCTATTCATAGAATTAGCCCCCAAAATTGTTTCATTTTATTTTTGTTTGTCATTGTCCATCTGCACAAACGCTGCGAGTTTCCAACCTCTAGTTGTTGCAACATGTATAAGTTTGTTTGTGTGGCGATATCCTCAAACAATGTATTAGGCACAAACAGTTCATAACAATTCTCTACTGTTACACATGACTTTGCATGCAAGTTTTTAATCCTAAAGCCAGGCAGACAGGTGAAAGGTATAATCCTTGGTTGATCACCTCTTGGATCATGCCATTCTTCAATATTCTCATCCTCTTCGTCTGATGATGAGAAAATAATGACTCTACACCATTTTTTAGGAAAAATAATTTCTCTAGAATCACTTTCATGCTCCTCTTCTACTGACATTTTTACTTTCACGGGTAAAGAAAAATCTTTTTCTGAACTGGAACAAGAATTGCAGACAACTGACTAAATATAAAGCATTTCTAAAATAATACATTGTACAAATTGGGATAAATAATAAATATTCACTCAGTAAATATATTCTGTATATAAACATTCAGCCTTATTGCAGCCTAAACAGATCTCCGGTCGCCAGCATTTCAGTGAAATCTGATATAACGGGCCAAGCAGTAAGTAAGACAAAATAGCTTGGGCGCTTAACATGTTAAGTTACCATGGATCAACTTCTTCATTTGGAAGTTGCTTTAAACTCTGTTAAAGTTTAAAGTAGACTTCATTAACTCAAACACCCCTCCACCATATGAAAGCCCTGGGAATTTTGGCTTGGTTCTCTATTGTATTTTGGGTTTGCTCTCCTGGAATTTTTTTGCCCAGCCTTATAATATTTTACCTTATGCATTAATGGATTACTATTTAACAGTGGATGAAATGGGACTAGTATAAATATTTCTAGAGCTTTTTCTATGCATCTCTTGCTTTTCTCCATACTCTGCCTTGAAAAATGTAGTCCATTTAGCATCCCTACCTAGTGCTAGAGCTGCTTTTCTGTGTGTTCAACTCATTGGAGCAATTGGTTGGTCTCTGCTTGGATTCTCCCTCCTTTCACTATTGTCTGAAAATTCCTCCTGGCACAAAGCCACGGTGAGCGTAGGTTCTTGCTTTCATTCTGACAGGAATCACAGTTCTTTGTTACCTGTTGTATAATTTCTTTTTTTTAAATGTATTTTTATTTATTTATTTATTTTTGACGAGAGAGAGAGAGAGAGAGAGAGAGAGAGAGAGAGAGAGAGAACTGAACTGGGGGAGCTCCCAGTTCAGCATATGGTTCCGCACTGGCCGGGGCCGGGATTCGATCCCTGGTCCGCAGTGCGGCAAAGTGAGTGCTTAACCCACTGAGCCATCCCAGCTTCCCCTATAATTTCTTAAAACATTGTTTTATATATATTTTTTCAGTTTTACAAAGTTTTATAGTAGGAGGGCAAGTTTGGTTCCACCCATTGGATTGCTTGTTTTTTGTTGTTGAGTTGTATGAGTTCTTCACATATTTTAGATATTACCTCTTATCAGAGGCCCTGTTCGCAAATATTTTCTCCCAATTAGTTGGTTGCTTCTTTGCTTTGTTGATAGTTTTCCTTGCTGTGCAGAAGCTTTTTAGTTTACTAAAGTCCCATTCATTTATCTTTGCTTTTACTTCCTTTGCCTTTGAGGTCAGGTTCTTAAGTCCTCCCTGAACCCCAGGTCTATATGCTTAGCACCAGTGTTTTCTTCTATACAGTTCACTGTTTCGGGTCTTAGTTGAAGGTCTTCAATCCACTTGAGTTAATATTAGTATATGGTGATAGATTGCAGTTCAGATTCATTCTTTTGTATGTAGTTTTTCAGTTTTCCCAGTACCATTTACTGAAAAATCTTTCTTTTCCCTATTGTATATATCTTTTGCTCCCTTTTCAAAAATAATTTGTCCATATATTTGTGGATTTATTTCTGGGTTTTCAATTCTGTTCCATTGGTTTGTGTATCTGTTTTTCTGCCAAAACAAAACTGTTTTGATTATTGAGGCTCTATAGACTAGATTGAAATAGGGGAGTGTGATGCCTCCAGCTTTATTCTTTTTTCTTATGATTGCTTTGGCAACTTGGGGTCTTTTTTGGTTTCATACAAATTTGATGATTAAAAATATCTATTTCTTAAAGGAATGTCTGTGGAAGTTTGATGGGAATTGTGTTAAATCTGTATATTGCTTTGGGTAAGATGGCCATTTTAACTATGCTGCTTCTTCAAATCCATGAACACAGAATACCTTTCCATTTCTTTGTATCTTCTTCAATTTCTTTTAACAATGTCTTATAATTTTTGGTGTATAAGTCCTTCACATTCTTTGTTAAATTTATTCCTAAGTATATTTTTCTTTTTGTTGCAATTGCAAATGTATTGATTATCTCATTTCTTTTTTTCCTTTTTTTGATGTTTGTCGTTGGCACATAAAATGCTTACATTTTGTGCATTAATTTTGTATCCTGAAACTTTACTGTATTTGTAATTGTTTCTAATAGATTTCTGATAGAGTCTTTAGAGTTTTTATGTAAATAATCATGTCATATGCAAAGAGTGACAGTTTGCCTTCTTCTCTCCCAATTCAGATACCTTTGATTCCTTTCTCTTGCCTGATTGCTCTGGCTAGAACTTCTAGTACTATATTGAATAGCAGTGGTGACAGAGGGCATCTTTATTTTTTTCCTGATTTCAGGAGAATACTCTTCAGCATTTCCCCATTTAGTATAATATTAGCTTAGGGTTTGTCATATGAGGCTTTTATTATGTTGAAGTAGTTTCCTTCAATGCCCATTTTATTCAGTGTTTTGATCATAAATGGACGTTTTATCTTGCCAAATGCTTTTTCTGCATCCATTGATATAATCATATGGTGTTTGTTTTTTACTTTGCTAATGTGGTGTATCACATTGATTGATTTGCATATGATGAACCATCCTTGTGCCTCTGGGATGAATCCCACTTGATCATGGTGTATGATTGTATTAATGCATTGTTGTATTCTATTTGTTAATATTTTGTTTAGAATTTTTGGATCAGTGTTCATCAGAGATATTGGTGTATAATTTTCTTTTTTTGTGATGTTCTTCCCAGGTTTTGGTATTGAGGAAATGCTGGCCTCATAGAATGAGTTGGGGAGTATCGCCTCATCTTGAATTTTTTGAAAATGTCTAAGGAAGATAGGCATTCTTCTATTTTTTTTTGTGCACTTTTTCTTTTCTTTTATTTATTTATTGTTAAATTTAATGGGGTGATATTGATTGGTAACAATTAGATAGTTTCCAGATGTACAAGTCCTCATCACATCATTCATGCATCGCACCATGTGCCCTCCACCCAGAATCAGCTTCCCTTCCATCACCATACATCTGGTGCCCACTCCCCACTCCCCCCACTACTCTCCCTCCCCCTCCTTACCCCTCTCCAGGTAACCAACAAACCATTGAGTGTGTTCATAATGCTGGTGCCCTCTCCCACCTCTCCTCCCTCTCTCCTTCCCCACCCCTACCCTTCTCTCAGGCAAACACCAAGCTATTGAGTGTGTCCATAGGTCTCTGTGTCTTTGTTACTTTCAGTTTTATATTCCACCTATAAGTAAGGTCATATGTTTCCTGGTTCTTTCAGTCTGACTTATTTCGCTTAATATGATGGTCTCTGGGTCCATCCATGTTGCCACAAATGACTGTATTTAATCATTTCTTATTGCTGAGTAGTATTCCATTGTGTAAATGTACCACATCTTCTTTATCCAGTCATCTATTGAAGGGCATTTTGGTTGTTTCCATGTTCTGGCCACTGTGAACAGTGCTACGATGAACATGCAGGTACAAACATCTTTAAAGTTTAATGTTTTCAGGTTTTTTGGGTAGATGTCCAGTAGAGGGATGGCTGGGTCATATGGTAATTCCATTCCTAATTTTTTGAGGAATCTCCATACAGCCTTCCATAGTGGTTGTACCAGTTTACATTCCCACCAGCAGTGTATGAGGGTTCCTTTTTCTCCACAGCCTCTCCACCACTTGTTATTCCTTGTCCTGTTGATTATAGCCATTCTAACAGGTGTAAGATGGTATCTCATTGTGGCTTTTATTTGCATCTCCCTAATTGCTAGTGAAGTGAAGCATTTTTTCATATATCTGTTGGCCATATGTATGTCTTCCTGAGAGAAGTGTCTGTTAAGGTCATCTGCCCATTTTTTAATTGGATTGCTTGTTTTTTCCTTGTTGAGTTGTACAAGTTCTTTGTATATTTTTGATATTAGCCCCTTATCAGAGGCATTGTTTGCAAATATTCTTTCCCAGTTGGTTGGTTGCCTTTTTGCTTTGTTGATGGTTTCCTTTGCAGTGCAGAAGCTTTTTATCTTGATAAGGTCCAATTCATTTATTTGTGCTTTTACTTCCCTTGCCATTGAAGTCAGATTCATAAAGTCCTCCCTGAATCCCAGGTCTATAAGTTTAGTGCCAATGTTATCATCTATGCAATTTATTATTTCAGTTCTTATTTGGAGGTCTATAATTCATTTTGAGTTAATTTTGGTATATGGGGAGAGATCGCAGTTCACCGTCAGCCTTTTGCCTGTGGTTTTCCAATTTTCCCAGCACCATTTACTGAAGAGGCTTTCTTTTCCCCACTGTATATTTTCTGATCCTTTATCAAAATAATCTGTCCAAAAATTTGTGTGTTTATTTCTGGGTTTTCAATTCTATTCCATTGGTCCGTGTGCCTGTTTTTCTGCCAGTACCAAACTGTTTTGATTACTGAGGCTTTGTAGTACAGAAAAAAGTCAGGTAGTGAGATGCCCCCAGCTTTACCCATCTTTCTTAGGATAGCTTTTGCGATTCGTGGTCTTTTGTGGTTCCATACAAATTTGATGATTTTTCAAAAATCTATTTCTTGAAAGAATGACTGTGGGATTTTGATGGGAATGGCATTGAATCTGTATATTGCTTTGGGGAGTATGGCCATTTTAACTATGTTAATTCTTCCAATCCATGAACATGGACTGTCTTTCCATTTCTTTGTGTCCTCTTTAATTTCTTTTAAGAGTCTTATAGTTTTTAGTGTATAAGTCCTTCACATTC
>PVKE010042408.1:0-13763 GCA_004027555.1 Craseonycteris thonglongyai
TAGAGAAGACGTGACATTTCTTCAGTCCTATAGTAAGGGAACTAAAGTTATTTTATTTGGGAATATTTGAAGAAAAAATAACCCAGGAGTTAGGAAAGTCTGGGAAAATTTAGATTCTATTAAAATGTTGAATTTCCAATGGAAAAACTCAGGTCTTCTACATCACTTTAACAATGCCACACACAGCCTCACTTCTAAAATGCAGTAGAAAATGCAGAAGTGAAGTAAAGGCCACAGATCCCTTTGTCTAAATATTCTGATCTCTATATTTTAGAATTATCTTTCGTTTCCTCCTGGTCTGATCACTTTACCCAAGGCACTAGAGAGTGACTCACCAGGAGATATGAGACTTTCTCAAACAGGTGATTTTGTGGCATAGAATTTACTTTGGCTGAAGGACCAGGGGAGCTTCTTTTAAGTTGAATGGACTTCATAGTCAGCAGTCTTAGAATGATATTAGATGATAATTTTTTGCTGACTAAACAAATCACTGCACAATATAAATTAGATACTTCCTCTGGGATTAAAGCATCTGTAGCTGCTTTGAGTATAAAAAGAGAACATTGACCTTTCAACACTGACCAAGACTATGGATGAACAGTTCTGTTGCAACCCTTACAATTTGCAGAAGGAATTGGCTTGGTTTCATTGAGTAATCACTTTCTACATGCTGTGAATCTCAAAAAATGAAAGGATCCCTGTTTAGCTGTATCTGTGGCTATCAAAGTAAACAGGTCAGATGAATTATTGATAGCCTTTGGATCAGTGATGCACCATTGGAATGACAAATGATAAGCACAGTGAAACTGTCATATTTTTTATTCCCTAAGTACTCTTCACAAATTTCTCCCACCTTGCCTTACTGCATTACTTATATTACTCTTTATATCAAAGGTCTTATTCCCTACAACTACCAAAACCATATTTTAACATCCATTAATTCTACCTAGTCTTGTAGATAACCCATGAACACTTCTTCAAATAATCAAACCCACAATAATTCTCTATTTTTAATTTTTTTAATTTTTTTTTAAATTTTTTTTTTTATCTTTTTTTTTTATATTTATAGAGAGTAATTATTTTATCTTCAGTGCATATTTATTTCTATTTTACTTTTGACAGATAGAGAGAGAGACAGAGACAGAGACAGCTAGAGAACCGAACTGTTGGAACTCCCCAGTTCAGCATGTGGGTCCTGCCTGGGCCGGAGCCGGGATTCGATCCTCGGTCCTCGTGGCCTCAAAGCGAGCGCTCAACCCGCTGAGCCGTCCCGGCTTTCCCCAATTCTCTATTTTTATAGCACTAACTTCTAGAATGTTTATTAGCTGTACTATTATTTAAATTTTCTAAAACTTAACATGTTCCTAACAGCATCTGAAACATACTAGTCACCTATTCTTCACCCTTCTGAAAATAAAAATCACTGGGTTAAGGACAAAAGCCATCATGAAATTATTAGTTTCATCCTCACCTAACTTTCTTATTGGCATTTAGCATATGCTATTACATGTGTATGTTCTGGCTAAATAGGAATCATATCTAGTATCTATTTTTTCTTCTTACGTACCTACCACAATGCCTAGAGTATCTTAATTAAATATTTATTAGAGCTTACAGATCCACTGTGCTAGTGGATTGCAGAGAAGTATTGAACTACTTCCATAGATCAGTATAACTTTCTTGTTTTGATGCCTCCTGTGAAATTGAACAACTACTAAGTAATGTGAAAATTAGCATTTATATGTAGATTGTGCCATGAAGTATAGAGCTCTGTGTCAAACATAAACTGTGTTCTGAGTGTTTGTTTAAATTCCAGGTATATTTCATTCAACTTTATCTTTAGGTTCTCATCATTGGACCTTTGGGTATAAATTTATAAACCCTTGAAAGGAATATTTCAAATTCTAGGAAAAATGATCCATGGCTGCATTTGACTTGCTTGGTCCTGAGAAAGACTTCTTTAGAAGATCTTCTTAGGGATTCCAGAAGCCCCAAGAGTGTCCTTTTTTATTCTTAGTTAAGTGCTAAGATTCACTGGAGTGAATGGTTGTCAGAATTTGTCATGACACATTTCTACCAGTAACCTGATGGCAAGCTTCCAAGTGGGGACTGTTTGTTTAAGGAAGAAGAATCTCTATCTGCCACCCTCTTGTTTGAATTAAATATTTGAAAGACATGTTTTAGAGTAGAAAAATTTGTAGAATTTAAGGCACTGCTGTTGTTCATTATGGGCTAACATCATTTAAAAAATTATCTATTGTTTAACAGAAAGTGGGAGAGAGACAGAGAAAGAGAGGGAGGGAGGGCCCAGAGCAGTCTCCATAGTTGTACATCATTAGTTGTCACATGGTTTCATTCCACACAGGTGGATGTGGGGTTGCACAGGGCAGGAACTGAACTGGGGGCCTCCCACATGGGAAGCAAGAACCTTTGTCACAGAGCTTGGTGGTTATCAGTCATGCTACAGGTCAGCATATAGGTAGGTATGCATGGGCCAAGTTTGTATCCCCTGGGCTAACATAATTTCTGTTGCCACCTTTGCAAAACTTATTTTCATCATGCATACACATAAGCTTAGTGAACTAGAGAAAAAAAAATTATGGATGTCTATAGTTCATGTACCAGAAAATTTGTATCATTCACACTAAACAAACACACACACACACACACACAAACAAACAAAAAACATAAAGAATTTCTTGGTCTTACTCCTGAATTTTTAAATGATGAAATATGTGTAAATCAGGACTTTATGTAATATAAAAGGGTACTATTATCTGCAGAACAATTACAATGCCTGATAGTCTCCCGATGTAAATATCAGATGAGAAAATGTAAATATCAGGTAATAAAATCTTTACTATAATTGCACTGTTTCAGCCTCAGTGATTGATAACCATTTATTAAAAACTTTTTTCCCCATAAACAGTTCTACTAGGTTTATTTTATATCCCTCTGTCCTCCGATAATGGTGTTTGCCTCTACCAACCGTGTGTCCTCAGCCATTTCTCCAAATGTGCACTTGCCAAGGCTTAGAATCAGGGTTTTGGTGCCTTTGTAATTTGTGTTGCATTTAAACTCTACTCCCTGCTGCAGTCTTTAGACTTTGTTTTTTTGAGGCATATTTTTTGATACACAATTTAATAATGACACTGAACAACTGCTTTTTTAGAGAATATAGACTATCTCAGAATTTCACAAATTTATATTCAGTTATTTGCTACAGAGACATACAGATTCACTTCATTAACTACCCCCTACCATGCCTTTGCACTCTAAAACCTTCCTAGCAAAAGAGAAATTACATGTATACATTTAAACTCTCATTGTACGGGGGAGTTTCCAAGTATAAAATTTATTTTTTAAGTACACCTTTTAACTAAAATGTGGTAAAATGGTCTTTGAAATGCAACGTGACAGACTGATGGAAAACTTTACTGGCCTGATGGATGGTTCCTTTATTATTTTCTCTGTGAATGACTGCTGATCATAATCACTTTTATAGCTTGACTGCAACAAAAAAGGATTATTTCTTTTGTCTTAGAACCTCAGGATGAGTATATTTGTTCAGAGAATGAAGGGGACCAAATTAGACCCAACTACCAGGGCATAATAAATTCACAGCAATCACAAGCCAATGTTCTTCAATTCTTAAAACACTATCAACTTTAAATATTCTGATCCTCTCATAGTTAGCTCTCTTATCCTTTTGTCCTTATTGAATTAACTGCCTTTTCTTTTACATTGTCTCCTAAGGGGACCTCAATTTATATCTTTTCAGTTTAATTCCATTAATTGGCATATTGTCTGGTCTCATGTTCTCCTCCTGGGTCTTGAACTTATGTTCCCTTCAGTTCTTAAACTCCTTAGCTGTATTTTGCAGCTTTGAATGACAACTTGCTTCATCTGTAGACAAAGCGCGTGCATTCTTATCTTTCACTTCCAGGCTAATGTTTAACAATGAATTCACAATCCTGGCAGTTTATCAGCCCTTTAAGTAAACCCAAGAGCAGAGTTCCTTGATTTTTAAAACCATCATACTAAAATTCAGAGGTATTGGTTCACTAATTTGAGCATAATTTAAGAGTTAACAATTCTAAATTATGATAAATGGATCAAAAGTAGATATAATTTGTCTTTTCAGATTCTTCTTTCTAAAAATGAGACAGCTCTGGGGTCATACTACCTTCAATTTATATCTTGCCTTTACCACTTATTATTATAGCTAGATAATCTTGGACTAATATTTCTCTAACTCTTAATATTCTCCTTTATAAAATGGAAGTGAAAATAAAAATTGATTCCAAAACATAGTGTTGAGATGAGAACTTAATGCAGTAATCTTTATATTAATAGAATGTATAAATACAAGTAAGTTCTGACACATAGTAAATATTCCATAAGTGCTAGCTATCATTATCATTATTATTAATATACAGTTGTACCTGTTGGTGGTATATTTGCATCCTTCCTGTAAAGTACGTTTAAGTCCCACCTTATCTAAGACCTCAGATTCCACACGGGAAATGTCATCCTGGGAGACAGGCTCCGTACAAACTATTTGTCACTTTCTCCATACCACCGCTGTAATTATCCCTTCCTTTTAACTAAACTGAAAGTCCCTGACACAGAGTGACTGCAGGCTCAGAACAATGTCTTCCTCCCCCAGAAAAGGTGATAGAATCATTTAATATCAAGAATAAGTATTTCAAGAAATCAGATTTTATTTTCAACTTGTTTTTAGAAAAAGGCCTGAACTAAAAACACATGTCAGGTTATTACAAGATGTAAACAGGATTATAGAGCTAATTAGAAGGGGAAAGCTTATAGAAAGAAGAGAGGTGAATCTATCTTTGAGCCATTCTTGATTATTCACAGGTAATAAAAAGAAAAATTATGTGATAAACACAAGTCATCTTGCTCATCCTCACAAAATTTCACTTAATAATTGGATGATCCTATTGCATTCAATTATTAAATACTTTCAAAATGGATTTGGAACATAGTATTTCAGAAAAACAGCCTATGAAAGAGATTGATACCTATATACCCCATTGATAATTGTCAGATCCTTCATTGATTACATCTTAAAATAAGATTTCAGGCTATGTTTTATCACTTGGACTATAAAAATAATTTTAATGGACAGTGTTCTTAAAGAGTTTTTGTTTGTTCTCAAGAAGAGCTCCAAAGTCACCCAATTTTCTAGTGACTCTCTGGTAACGACATGGGACAAAACTAGATTGATAAGGCTGTTCAAGAACGTAAGTATTCTCCAAATTTTAAAATTTAGAGGTTAACTTTAGTTCAATATATCATGGGTTCTATTCTATTTCATCTCCTTTTCTTCTAATTAACATATTTCTTTCCTTGTAAAAATAATTACAGTCAAAGCAGAATTCAAAGATTCCATATAATCTACTTAGAAAAGTAGATTACACATTTTTGGTATTTTAAGTACTGGCTGTAACTGAATTCCAACCCTTGAAATCGGATTAGATAGCTTCTTATAACTACAAGTAGAAAGCAAAACAACTATCATAAGTGCTGTTCTGAAAAAGTCCAGCCATAAATGCTTCTATTTTTTACATTACATAGCTAAATACTTTTCAATAGCCCTCATGAATATAGCGACTCTAGGAAGAATAAGTTGTGGTAAATTTTGTCTTGGGTTAGTCATTTTACAGAGTTAAGGGACAAAGCTAACAAAATTAGCAAATTGGACCCAAACCTCAGGTTGACAAATCACTATGATTTTATTTCAGTTCTGTGCTCAAAATTAGGCAGCCATGTTATCCTATATGGACAATAAAGACAGGCAAGAAAATCTACACTGTGATTTAGGGAAAAAACAAAGAACAAAGCTTTAAAGCAGGGATGTCCAAACTTTTGGCTTCCCTGGGCCAAATTGGAAGAATTGTTTGGGCCAAACATAAAATATACTACCATTAATGATAGCTGATCAGCTTTAAAAAATGTTCACAAAATAATCTCATATTTTGAGAAAGTATATGAATTTGTGTTGGGCCACATTCAAAGCTGTCCTGGGCCGCGTGTGGCCCATGGGCTACAGGTCTGAGAAGCTTACTTTAAAGGTAGGCACCCGAAATGCCAGATCAGGAATTTTACCTTTGCAGGGAACCCCCCCCCCCCAAAAAAAGAATAGAAAATAACAAGTAGAGTGTTGGGGATTTAAAAATAAAGTCAATGAAGCGATAATTATAGCAATTCGGATTCTGTTTAGTTCCATGCAACAAAAGCACATTTATCTTAACTGAATAGATGCTAATTTTTCTCACACAGTGAGATGGGCAGAAATAAAAGTCCAGTTTTGCATGAGGGCTGTATAATGCCATAATGAATCAAACTCCTCCTTTCTGCTTCTTCATCATTAATGAACAGCTTCCATTCTCATGGTTGCAAGCTGTCTGTCGTCTCCAGGCATCTGTCTTTCCAGCTATGAGAAGAGTAGGAGGACAAAGGCAAAGGGCAAAATGCAAAAAGACACATGCCATTTGAATGTTCCTCCTTCACCAAGCTGTCCCACAAGTACCGTTCAGTGACTTTCAGTTACACATTGTGTGGCTCCCTGGGTCAATATGTTGGGAAGCTGAGCTTTTCAGTTAGGCACAATGCCACCCTAGAGAATATTTAGGGGCAGTTAGAAAAGAGAAAAAAGAGAAAAGATCCTGGAGTTAAGGAGCAGTGTCTAAAAGACTGGATAAAGAAGTTCTAGAACATATACACAGTGGAATATTATTCAGCAATAAGAAAATACTACCATTTGCAACAATGTGAATGGACCTTGAGACCATCATGCTAAGTGAAATAAACCAGACAAGAAGATAAATAAATAAATAAAAATCAAGAACCATATGTAAAACATAAAACTGAAAGTAACAAAGAAACAAAAATTCTTGTGGGGAAGCCGAGATGGCTCTGTGGTTTAAGCGCTCACTTTGCAGCCCTGGAGACCAAAGATGAAATCCTGACCTCAGCCAATGCAGACCCAAATGCAGAACTGCGGTGTGCTTCCCATGCGGGAGGCCCCCAGTTCGGTTCTTGCCTCCCAGCTGGGCCCCTGGCTCGAGGGGGCGTGTCTCCCATGCAGGAGGCCCCCAGATCAGTTCCTGCCCTGTGCAGCCCCCGCCCATTTCTGTGGAAAGAAACTGTGTTGAAAAACTGACAACTATGGAGACTGCTCTGGGCCCTCCCCCTTCTCTCTGCCTGTGTCTTGCTCTGTCAAAAACAATAAAATAAATATACAAAAAAAACCCAAACAAAATAAAGAAACAACTCATGGCCATGCCAGGATGGTTCACCGGGTTGAGCATTCATTTTATAGCCACGGGGTCCAAGGATCTAAACCAGGCCTTGGCCCATGCAGACTTATTTGCTGAACAGGGGTGTATCTTCAGTTCAGTTCTCATCGGGGTGAACTTCCTATGTGGGAGGACCCCAGCTTGGTTCCTGCCCTGCTCAATCCCATGCCTACCCATGGAATGAACTTATGTGAACCAATGATGTACAACTATGGAGACTGGTCTGGGCCCTCCCCCTTCTCTCTGTCTCTCTCAGTCTGCCTGTCTGTCTGTCTCTCTCTCTGTCAAAAACAATAAAAATAAATTAAAAAAACAAACAAACAAAAAATCCCCTCATGGACACAAGTAATAGTTTAGTGGTTACCTGAGAGTAAGAAAGGAAGGGGGACAGGGAGAAGGAAGGGGACATGAAATATATGGTAATGGAATGAGAACTGACTCTGGGTGGTAAGCACACCATACTGTACATAGACAATGTATTGTAGAATTTTACAACTGGAACCTATGTAATTTTACTAACCAATATTATTTCAATACATTTCACAATTAAAAAAAAACCTTTTGTCTATATTTTTATCCTTCAGTGAATGTTTTAAAATTATTTCTTAAGCCATAATATCTTGTGAGCAATAGGTTCAGAGACTCAAATAGAAGTAAATTTAAATGCCTGCAATTTGCCCAAGCCTGCAGGAATTACCTTTCCTTTTAATGTGCAACTTAAACATTCAAGAAATGACTAGAAATTCTACATTTTTCAAGTGGGAATTTAGATTCCATTATTATTTCTGAGAATCCAAAAAGACCAATTATCTATTTCACAATTTTATTTTTCTGGTTCTCTCTTGACATTGACTCTCTTCTCTACTATCCTCAGATTCTTTCTGTCACTTGTAGGTAGTTCACAACTGCTTTTTCAGATATGCACACACTGATTCTCAAAAGCTGAGTTAATGCAAGCCTATAGTTTCTACCTTTCTTTGTCTTTGACCTGATTCTTGAGTTAGCATAGACATGTACAGCTCAGAAATGGAGACCTTTGTGAGATATCAGATGTAAATGCTCCTAGGGTCTAGTAGCCATCTCTTTTAAGTGTTTGTTCACTGGCTCTCTCTCCTTCAACTCCATGTTCAATACCATGTTGCAGAGGTTAAATGATTTCTTATTACTGGAAGCCTTCTGCTCATCTTCTTCAAGTCTAGAAAGCTCCTTTGCCCTTTCCCAACCTAGTTAGAAGAAGATTAAATCAATTATCATTATAAAGATGTATGTATGTTGTTCTGATACAAGGACAACTATGAAGCACATTTCAAAGCTTATACTTTGAACCTTAGTCTTATCTCTACATTTGAATCTCTTCCTCTATTTGTGGCTTTCCTAGAAGCAATCAGGGAAAATAGCAAATGCTATTTTTTACCTTGAAATTTATGAATAGGACTAAAGAATCCATCCTAGAATAAATTGAACGCCTAGTCCAACAATCAATTCCAGCTCTACCCTGTAAAGTAGAAAATCCTTCACACTTTTCAAATACCAGTTTTTCAGCTGTCACACTTTAAAGATTATTTTAATTCTCTAATTTGAATAGAAAAACATTAGCCTCTATAAAAATGCAGCTTGTTTACATTATATCAAGGAACATACAATGCTATTAACACCAAATGTCAAAGAATCTTAGCCCCACAGAGGACCACGGGGACAGTCTATTTGGGCCATTTATTTTAATTCGAAACAACTGAAACCTGAGATAAAAGGTTACTTTATGAGTCAACAATCAAATCAAAGATGAGGGCTGTGGAGCTTTAAACCACTGCTCATTGATACCAACACCTAGGATGGTAGTGAATTTTGACTCCTAGATATGGGGAGTAGTTATTTAGGAAGCCCATGACCCTAACTTTTTAGGGATTTTTTTAGATCCCCTTTTTACCCAAATGCCTCTGCTACTTCTGAAATATCCAGACGCTATACTTCCATGGCATAGGGAGAACCTAAAAAGAGAAATATCCGTGATAGAGGTCCCTCTGACATTGGTGCTCTTTAACAAGCCAAAAAAAACATTTCATCAAAGTTCATGTTCAAGAATCCTACCACTTCTTGTAGTTAACTGAATTGTGCATTAGTAAGTACGCTCCCCTTTACAACAGAATTTCTCAAAATAGTTGCCTGTGATCATGGATTCCGATTCCTTTTCTCCCATCCATTCCTAGACTCATTCCAGAGATTTTTATTCTCATCATTACATAAAAGTTCTCTTGCCAAATTCACCAATGAACTCCATGTTACTCCAATTGTTAATCTTGAATACCTTTGTGTTTGATTTATAAACAGTGTTTGGAATAGTTGATCACTCCCTACTTCTTGATATACTTTCTCCACTTGCTTTCCACAACACCCTATTTTTTTTCCTTCCCCCGCCCCAACTTACTGATCACTCCTCTTAGTTTCCTTTGTTGGTTCTTCCCTATAGCCTCTAATGTTTGGCTGCTGGAGTGCCCTGGATTAGTTCTTGGGTCTTCTCTATTCTTTCTACCTTGGTAATCTTTCTCAGTTTTGTGGCTTTAAGCACCATCTATACTTTCATGATTCTCAAATAAACATCTTTAGCATGCACCTCTCCTCTAAACTCTGGATTTTGATATTCAGCTACCTCAGCATATCTCCAATAAATATATCTAATAGGAACTGCATACTAAACATTAAAAGCAAAACAAAACAAAAAAACCTCCTGATTCCACCTCTATTCCCCTTAAACTTGCTCCTCCTGTACTCTTTCCATGTGGGTTAATGGCAATCACATGACTGGCTGCTCAGGCCAAAAATTTAGATTATCCTTGGTTTATTTTTCTCATGTACTAAACTCAGGAGCAAATTTTGATCACATATTATATATATTATATTATGTATTCTAAGTACATTGAGAATCTGGCTTCTTCTCAACTACTACCATCCAGATTTTAGCATAAATTATTACAATATCTTTTTAAAAGTTCTCTCTGTTTTTGCCCTTCCCAACCTACCTACCTTCACAGCTTATTATAATATAAAAACCAGAAAAAGTCCGTTAATATATTCAAATTTGGTCAATGCTCTGTTCCAAACACTCCAGAGCTCCTTCTCAGAGTAAGAGTTAAAATCCTACAATGGGGGAAGCCAGGATGGCTCAGTGGGTTGAGCACCTGCTTTGCAGCCCTGGAGCCCGAGGATCGAATCCAGGCCCCAGCCCACGTGGACCCACATGCTGAACTGGGGTGTGCCCCCAGTTCAGTTCTTGCTGAGGCCTGTGTGAGAGGCTCCCAGCCCAGTTCCTGCCCTGCGCAGCCCTGTGCCCACCTATGGAGTGAAACTATATGGAAAACTAATGCTGTCAGCTACAGAGACTGCTCTGGGCCTTCCCCTTTCTTTCTCTCTCTCTCTGTCTCTCTCTGTCTCTCTCTGTCTCTCTGTCTCTCTCTGTCTCTCTGTCTCTCTGTCTCTCTGTCTCTCTGTCTCTCTCTCTCTGTCAAAAAACAATAAAAATGAATCTTTAAAATCCTACAGTGGCCTGTAAGACCCTACATGTTCTGACTAGCACTACCACTCTGAGCCTGTCTCCTGGCTATCCCCTCACCCACTCCTCTCACCACACTAACAGTCTTGCATTTCCAGAACTTTTGGTTTTTTTTGCCTGGATCTTTTTTCCTCAAGATATCTGCAGAGTTCCTTCTTTCTCTTACATTTTTGTCTAATACTTCTATTTTCAAAGGTGCCTTCCTTGATCACTTTATTTTAAAATTACTATATACTTCACCCCCATCCTGTTGCTTGCTTTTATTGTACTTTCTATTCCCTTCCTTGGCACCACTTCCCACTTGATTATCTTCTAAAGTTCTATGTGATGATTTTCTTGCTAATTGTCTGTCTCTTCTCCCCCTTAGAAAGTAAGGGGCATGTAGGCAAGGACTTTTTTTTGTCTCTTTTGTTCATTGCAATCTAGGGAGTACTGGGTATAGAGTTAGTGCTTAAGAAATATTTTTGAATTAATGGATAGATTACTGTGATGACCAATACAGTGATTAGTTTAATTAGTTATCAAGGCCATATGAGACCTTGAGTACCTCCGGTTGGTAAGCACAACCTTGAATCTAAATGATGGCTTTTTCTAAGAGGTAGATATTGTCAGCCATTGGATGCTCAGGGGCTGAATTCAGTAAACACATGGAAACCTGTACTTTTAAATGATAATTTAGAAAATTATCTTAGAACATGAGACTTTTTCAGAGAATTTGTATGTAGTGAGTACACCTGAAAGTTTAGTGATTATATTATAGAATCTCCAAAAACAGTTGTGTATTTGTTTACAAAACTTATCTGAATTTGACCTAAGAGAAAAGGGCATATTTTAGGCCATCTAATAAATAAAATCTAACTGCATATAAATTTTTTCTCAAAATAAACACTTTAAACGAAAAAGTTTTAAAACATAAATCCGGTACCCAAGTGAATTGGCTGCAATTTTTATGATCAACAGTAAAAGTTGTCATCTGGTTCATCAATTACACACAAACTAGAAAGTCTTCAAGGAGGTCTTCTCACGAAGGACTTTAATGACTCACAAAATGTTGGCATTAGAATATGTGTCAAGGAACAGCTAATTAATAAGTGCCTGGTAAGGAAAGACTGACATTAATGCAAATTAATGACATTATGAAGTACAGTGACAATCTGCAATTAAGGATTTACATAATCAGTCATTATAGTTCCCTGTTGCCTCTCAGGTCAATAATGTACAGTTCTAAAGACACGCTTGTACATATTTACTCATTAAGCTACAATGCCTTCTAAATGAGCGTGGGGGCCTCTATCTTGAAATAATTTATAGTTAAGTTCCAATAACAGACAAATCCTTCACAGATTGAAAGTAAAATACATAAATTCAAAGATATAGATTAAATATAGTTCATTTAGAAAAGTATTTGTGTTTCTCGTTTGTGTTGTAAAGACAGTTTATGATCTACCAAAATATCATAATTAGAGGCTTAATAGAGGCTTAACAAAGTCTTAGAACTAACTGTATTTGCTTAGAATTACCCAAAAAGACCGTGAAGAGTTTCTTTGTTAAGCATGGGGGAGGCAGAGGGTAGAAAATGGGGAAGAAGACATGAACTTGTTATCTTTTATTGGTCATAAAAGCACAACAGAGTCTCAGAGCAAAATGCCAACAGTGATGAGAACAAATCATTTCATATCCTAGGAATTCCCCATGACTCTTAAAAGTGAAAAATCACTAAGTGATAATTACTTTTGACACTTTCAAGTAAAAAGTTTAATCCATTTGCTTCTAAATTATCACAAACTATCACAAAAATAAATACAAAATGAGGCTTGCCACTTTGATGAAGCCAATCCTATTGACCTACTATTTGTTTATATAAATCCAATTCTCCCTAAACAATATAGTGGCTAGAAAGACTTACCCTACTAGTTCAAAGAGCAAATTTCCTGTGTGCTACAATGTGTTTTTATGAATGTCTAGGGGCTATTCTGATGTCAAAATCTTTGCAGCTCAACTGAGAACATGAAAGATATATGGTTAAGAATGCCTTTAGTCATTGCCAAAGTCACCTATACATGGAAGCTAAACACTGACTTATTTCACTGCTGGTGATAGAGGCCAAACTCTTTCTTTTAAGATGCACATAAAATTGGGTAGATTTTTCTCTTTGAAGTCATGCAAAATGTTTCAGATTCCCAAATGGCTATATACATTTGGATGAATGGCCTTTCCTGCTTTTGTGAGGTTGCATAGACCAACATGGGGGAATTTATCATATCATGATGGAAATGCCTTTTAAATAGGCTGCAAGGTAATGCTGTCACAACATTTGGCTGTACCAATACTTCATTTAGACATCAGCATTACTTCCTCATTTGCATGGACACTGACTTCTCTCCACAAATGACATTAATAGGCATTATAAATGCCTACTTGCTAGCACTATGCTAAGATATGATGCCATGGGAAGGAATTATATGGGAATTGCTTTGGACAGCCAGCTTATGTGTGCAGTCAGCATCATTTGGTGACCCTGACAGTTAGAATTTGATAACTCAAAGGTGGGACATAGAACAGAGAAAAATAAAATTATAATTTGACAAAATTAATAAAAAGCTGATGCAAAAACAACATGATTTCACCTCTGATTGGAAAAGATCTTTTATATGTCTTCAAATGGTCTGAGACCTTAAAAATCTATCCCAAGAGTAGAACTTTTGGGAGAGGTGATAAAATGAGGTAAAGTGCATAATAATGAATGACTTCCAGAAGAAACATGTGTGAAGGATCAACATTAGATAGTTTTAGTTAATAAATTCTATAAATTTGGGGCTGTGTCCCAAGACTGTTCTGCCCCTGTGCCCCAACTTCTCTCAAAACAATAAAACAAATCTTAAAAAAAAAAAATA
>PVKE010042409.1:0-13655 GCA_004027555.1 Craseonycteris thonglongyai
GTGGGTCCTGCCTGGGCCGGAGCCGGGATTCGATCCTCGGTCCTCGTGGCCTCAAAGCGAGCGCTCAACCCACTGAGCCGTCCCGGCTTTTCCCTCCTTCATTTTTATATATTAGTTTATTTAATAAATATTTATTAAACACTGAGGATATATAATAGTGAACAAAATGAACTTTTTCCCCTCATGGAGCTTACATTCTAGTATGGGAGACAGTTAAATAAATAAGTAGTGCTATGAAGGAAATAAAACATTGTAAGGAGAGAGAGGATGACCTGAGTGGGAGCTGATTAGGGAAGTTCTTCAAGGCAGTGCCATTTGAGTAAGAGTCCCTCATATAAAGGTCTAAACTCTAGACCTCTAGAGGGAGAGCATCTCAGGCTGAGAGAATAACAAGTATTTGCTGAAGTAGAAACCAGTTTAGTGTGGTTAAGAAATAGGAAGAAAGCTTGTAGGTTGGAACAGTGTCTGTTGGGGGAAAGGATGGTGATGATGGGAGATGAGATTTAAAAAGCTTATTTTGGACCTCACAGGATATGGTAAAGAAACAGAGTTTATTCTAAATGTGGAGGAAAACAAGGAAATAATGCTGTGATCTGATTTTTTTTTTTTTTTAAAGATTTATTTATTGTTTTTGACTGAGAGAGAGATACAGAGACAGAGATAAGGGGGAGGGCCCAGAACAGTCTCCATAGTTACACATCATCGGTTTTTCCACATAGTTTCATTCCACAGGTGGGCTTGGGGCTGCACAGGGAAGGAACTGGGACGGGGTCTTGCCCCAGGGAGAACTGATCTGGGGGCACTCCCCAGTTCAGCATATGGGTCAGCATGGCTGGGGCCGGGATTCAATCCTCGGTTCCCGGAGCTGCAAAGTGAGCGCCTAACCCACTGAGCCATCCTGGTTTCCCTGATAATTCTTTAAAAAAAAAAAAAAAAAGACCCAGTTGTGTCATTGAGAAGCAGAAGCAATAGGTTAGTTGTTCTATTACAATGGCCCCAATGAATGATGCTGGTGACTTTGACTACAACAGCCATTCATGGTGGGTGGTAGAAAGTTGGCAGAGCTGAGAGATACTTTGATGGTAAAACTGACAGGCAGTGATGATAGACTGGATATGGAGACTAAGAAAAGGAAGAGTCAAGGATAACAGAGTTTTGGGGATGAGAAACTAGGTGGATTGTGCTGCCATTAACACTGTTAATGTGGAAGATTGAGATAAGAACAGGTTTGGGTAGGGGAGTAAGGAGTCAAGAATTCTGCTTAAACATAATAATGATAACCAGTGGACATGCTGGTCATTGGCATTTAGACAGCATTTAATGTCATGGCATCAGAGTGATTACTATAGGAAAAACCTGAGAAAAGGGCTGAAGAATGATTCCTTGGGCACTCCAGTGGATTATAGGTCAGCAGAAAGAGGAGGTGACAGCAAATAAGTCTCTAAATTACATGCCACTGAGAGGAGGGATATCAAAAGTGTTCAGTGTCCTGGAAGTTAAGTGAACAAATAAAGAAAAAAAGTGATCATCTATTCTATAGCACATGCTGCATGATGTCAGATATGATGAGGACATTGGACTTGACAAGGTAGAGGTTGTCAGTGGTCTTGAAAGGAATAGTTTCAGTGGAATGGTGGAAATAAAAACCTAATTAGTTTGAAGAAAGAATGTGAGATAATAAAGTGAAAACAGCTTATGTAGGTACCGTATTTTCCGGCGTATAAGACGACCCCCTAATTTTACAGTTAAAACATAGGTTTAGGCCTATATTCGCTGTATAAGACTACCCCCCACTTCCGAGGCTATAGTCTTATACAGCGAATATAGGCCTAAACCTATGTTTTAACTGTAAAATTAGGGGGTCGTCTTTTACGCCGGAAAATACGGTAACTGTTCAGAATTTTGCTTTGAAAGCAGATAAGCTAGCTGGCTGCTAGAAGAATATGTGGTTTGGAGGGCAAGCTGGTTGGTCGGTCGGTCTGTCGGTCAGATGGGCAGTAATTTTGGCAGGATTTTAAGCTGATTGGTATCAGTAAAGAGGTTACAAGATCCTTCAGTGAATGATAAGGGATGGGATCCCATGATGTAGAAAAGGGGATGGCCTGAAACAGCAGCAGGGAGAATTCTTCCATTGTAACGGAGTTAGGGCAGAGCATGAGGAAACATCTTCAGTTAGGTTGATAAGTCTATTAGTGGGATTGTCAGTACTCCTTGACAGATTGCTTCTGTTTTTCTCAACATAAAACTAGATTATTGAGTAAGATAGAGGAGTTTTAAGATGAAGGAATAAAACTCATCTTAGACAGTGAAAAAGGTAATCAGTCACTGGGGAAGTATAGGATTGTGGAGCAAAACACTACGTGCACATGAGTTTCATGAGCATAAATTTAAAATGGGAGCACTGTCCATGGTTGTATATCATTTATCCAACCACCTGTATGTAGCTACTTGGTTGCAGGCACGGAGCAACTGCATTAATTGTTTAATCTGGAGTTCAGTTTCCTTATTCTAAAACAGAACTAATACCAGCTATGGGGGCTAGTTTTAAGAACTAACTGAAAAATTAAGGCAAGAACTGTGGCATAATATTTGAGTAGGATTTTGCAGTTTACAATTCTATTACCATTCTTGGGCTTATATACCACTCTTCTTATGGATAGAATTTACAAAGTTCAACTTTGAGAGTTGGGGGATATTCACTAATATTAAACCTATGGGGGGAAATTATTGATTTGGCTGTATATGTTATTGGCTGATATTTATGCCATAATAGTTTCCCAGAAAAGCATAGGAATGTGACCAGAAAAGTATAACAATGACATTTTTCCTTGAATTTCAGAGGCAAGTGCAAAAACCTGTGATGGTGTACAGTGTGCCTTTGAAGAACTTGTTGAAAAGATCATTCAGACACCTGGACTATGGGAAAGTGAGAACCAGAATAAAGGAGTGAAACTGTCACACAGGGAAGATGGAGGAGGAGGCTGTGGAGGTTATTGTTCTGTGTTATAAACTCTGGGAACCGCCATCTCTTGCATATTTTATCAGATAGTGACATATTTCTGTATATAAATGCATCATTCTGTATATTAACTGCTATTTTAGGGACCTTGCAGTTTGCACATTTGGTTTGTATCATGGCAGTAAATATTTGCAAGCAATCCCACTCATCGGCTTTCCCAAGTAAAATGGTATAGTAAGCATGCAGTTTTTTATGTAACATAAAATAGGTGTACCTTTGTAATAAGGACATTTAATTTTATGATTTAAATTTATCATGTGATTTAAAAAAATTCACCTATCTAATAGATGTTGATAACAAGGTCTACTTTTGGTCTCCTTTTTTCTTAAATATTCCTGTCAGTTATTGAATTAATTGGTATGTAGAACCCAAGAACCACTGGGAGACATTCAGGTATCATCAAACCTGTCAGATTTCTTTGGGAATAACAAAGAGCATGATTCCACAGCTTTTCTAGGATGTTTGCTAACAGACTTTTAGTACTAAAGCAAAATTCTCTTCACAGTATGTAGTCCCGGCCAATTTATAATTAAATCTCTATTTGTTCTGATGATACTTCTAAAATATCATTGATATGTTAAAGAGGTTTGGTCTTTTTAATTTACTTCAGTGAGTAACTCATTTGCTTAATTGGAGTTTTAATTCTGTGATACTTTCATTGGATTCATGACCCTTTGTGTAGCATTTTTAGTTATGTGGTGTTTTGCAGAATTGCAATAAGGTTTTCCCCCTATTTTGGTTTTGGGAGGACTTGAGTAGTGTATTTATGTGGCTCATGTTAGTACTTAATACTTTTATAACCAACACCCTTTTCCATAAATGTTGGTGGTATTTGTCCAAATACTTCAATAGTAGCTGGGGTAATATTTATGAATATCTGTATCTTATGACTTCCATAAATGGCTTGTTGATCTGAAAAACCTGTTTTGAGGGTTGGAAAGAAAAGAACACTAAATGACAATTTGAGAAAGGCATATTGCTTTCATGTTTTGATGTGTGTGGGAAAATACTGTTGCAATGAACATCTTGGTTATTTACTGTAACAAGTAGTCAATATTTTATCAAAACCACCGGTACTGAATAATAAATCTTTTCCACAATATTCAGTTTTCTAACCTCTTGCTATTGTGCACTGTATATTTTTTTCACTATGTTCAATTTACATTGATCTCTGCTATTTAAGCCACCAATAAGTAATTTACCTTTCAGGCAGGTCACTACAATACCCTTCAGTAAGATTCTGATAATTAATTTCTGGGCCATTTGTTCTGTATATACAGTTGCAACTAATAAACATTTTTATAAGTCATCTTTACAATACATATGATAATGGATTTACTTCAAGTTGTGTTCTTTCTGAAATGTCCATCTTTGTACTTGGTTCATACTTGTTAGACTAAATGTGATTAAAGTTTTATGCAGTATGTATGTTTTTATCAAGTACAAAACATTTACTACTTTAATTTTGGAAAAAGGTAGCCAACACACACTTACGGTTTGTTCATGTTGTTAAAACTGCAGATTTGTATATTTATGTAGTGTCTGTATTGACAAAACATTTATTTTTATTGTTTTTTGCTCCTTGGGCTATATAATAACCTCTCCGTTCATTTGATGTCTTCATTTGGTCAGAATTTGGATGTATACGAGTCACTTAATTTTTAAGTAACTTTGATTTATGTTGCAATCTTTTATAGTTTTGAATAAATATAGCCTACTTTCCCTAGCTGCATTTGTGCAGAAAGTGTTACACATTTCCCTATTATTTTCATCAGCTGAGGAACATCTGTTAGAATTATATAGTGCTACTCAGGTTCTATTGTATTTTATGCTTTTCACTTTACTATTTTGTTGCAATTTTATTGTTTCATAGTGCAGATTTTCTAAATGAAGTAATTGTAATATCCAAAATTAGCCACTTAGAAAACTGAGCATTTTGTTATTTTCTTTTCCAATCATTTGAAGTAGTTTTGAGGTGCTCTCTCCAGATGGTACAGATTAGAACAATTCAGATATGGTGGCTTGAGTTCTAGAAGTACCGATATAGACCTAAACAAACAAAAAAATAACTATTCAATTTACATTAAGACTAATAGATAGCATTTATTAAAAGCTTCCTTGGTGCGAAGAGCTGTTCTAAGTGCTAGATTATTTAATGAAACCTCATTGCAACCCAAAGAGATTAGTTGGTACTTCTGTTATGCCAGTTTTAAAGGTGAGGATAATGAAGCATAGATAGGTCAGGGAACCTCCCTTAGAGTGCACAGCTCATCAGCGATGGTGCTGGATTCCAGTCAAGGCATCAGCACTGCCAAGTCTGTGTTCTTGACCGCTGCTGCCTTTGCTGTAGCCAGTTACTAGCTCTTTGTTTACATGCAGCAGCATTGAGAGAGTTTTCCTGTTTCTTAATTGCTTTTTTTTTTAATGTATATTAGAAGTACTTCAGATTTTTTGGTTATAGTTAAAACCATAGATGTAAGCCGACTGTGTGAGTCAGTTGACCTAAAAGTTAAGGTAGTAGGCAACTTATTCCACTAGGTTGTCTCTTAATTAGTTCTTTTTCTTTCTCAGGAGAACTTTCTCAGGATAGAATGAAAATCTGACTTAGAATAGTACAAAGTTAGGGGACTTATAGCACCTTAACTTTCTATTTGTAAATGAACTTGAAAAAAGAAATTAAATTTAGGAACAATTTTTGTTCAAAAATAATGTCTGAGGGTGGCTTTATTTCAAGCCATCTACAAATTCACACTTGGTGTTGACTTTCTAATTGAGTGAGGTGGAATTGGACTTAATTTTGATTTATTGTAGTTTGTATATTTAAGAAATATACATGATCCTGTACAAAGTATGGGACTGGCCCCATAACTCATAAAAACAGCCTTCTATACCACTGTTTATTCTACCTGTGCAATGGCACAGGTCTACCTTATCTCCATAATACCATAAAATACAAGTTATATTTTTTCCTAATTTTCAAGTGAACTGGAATAATCCTCTAGGTACTCTAGATTGTAAGTGTTTTCAGTATTCAAGAATAATGCTCTGACTCTTGGGGTCCATAGTTTTCTTAAATTTATTGGGGTGACTCTGCTTTGTAAAATTATATTGGTTTCAGGTATGCATTTGTATAATAAATCATCTATATATTGCATTGTGTGTTCATCACTCAGTGAGTTCTCCTTCTGTCACCATATATTTGACTCCCGTTACCATTTTTTAACACTCTGCCTACCTTCTTCCTCTCTGGTAACCACTAAACTTGTTGTCTGTGTCAGAGAGTTTTTGTTTCTTTGTTTGTCTTGTTCATTTGTTATTTAACAGTTATACTTAGCAATTTTTTAAAATTTATTTATTTATTTATTTATTATTGGTCCTTCATGTATTTTCTGTAGTTGGATATGGGGTAGAAGCATCTAGTCAGTTTTCAGAAAACATTTTACTAGTTCTGACCCAAGCTACTCTGAGATAAATCAACTATAGACTTCATCCCGGGTTATGTACAGGATTAAAAAAAAAGAATAGAAATAGATTGGCTGAGTTAAGACTTGGGACTAAGGAACAGTATTTTGTTTTTGTTTTTTTGTTTGTTCTTGTCTTTTTTTGTTGTTTTTTCTAACATGGAAACATCATGTCAGAGGGGAAGAAGAGGTAGTCAACTTCTGTTATGTTATGGGGCTTTAAATATTACTACTAGCTTTTTGTTTCATATTTAGGACCCACTAATGTTTCTAATTGTGTATAAAGTTTGCTTAAGTTCCTTTTAGTTAAAGCAGCTTTGTATACATCACATTTCTAATAGCAGTTTGAGGTCAGTCCTGCCCCATAGTATCTCTCACACACAAACAACATTTCTTTTTCTTATTTAATTAACCAAATAAGCAACAAATACTATTTTTTGTATTTCTTTGAATACTGAGATTGAGCGCTTTTAATATTTATTAGATATTTGTAATATTTTTTTAAATTTCTGTTCATGTATGTTGTGGTCACCCATTCAGCATCTACTTCCTTCTCTCACAATACCATCCAATTTTTCTTTGGATAACTACCCTCAATCATCACACATGTGGTTTGGATGGGGTTTTCACACCTCTAGCTCTAGAGTAGGCCTGGTTACCTTTAAACAGTGCCTTCATCCCCACCTCCCACTTCCCCACACAGTAAATGTTTCAGGGACAGGCACCTAACTCAGTTGTAACTAGTTAGATAAAAGATGCTTGCTGAGGCTTCCTAAGCAACTGCTTGATGAAGACACCTTAGAGATAGTGTGGTATGAGTTTTCAGTCTGAACTTGCTGCAGCTAATATTTCTAACATAAAGGAGCCTGCCAGAAAGTGGTACCAAGACAATGAGAGGTAGTCTACTTTGGAGCCGTCATGCAGTTTGGAACCTCTGGATCAGATTGGACCTGAAGTCAGACTACTTCTGTACTTTTCACTTATGTGAGCCAATAAAGTTCTTACTTATTTACATTTTCTTAGTAAATTTGTGATTGGTAGTTCTATTGGTATTGTAATGGCAGTCACTTTAAAATAGTGATTTAATCATATTTATAACAATTGTAAGTAAACAGCGTAAGAGCTAAGTGCAAACAGATATGTTTATAAATGTACACTGTTATGTTCTCTGAAAACCACAGGATTACTGTTAGAGAAATGTTGGTTGTGTATTCAACGTTAAGAAAAAGGCTGGGGAAGCTGGGATGGCTCAGTGGGTTAAGCGCTCACTTTGCAGCGCCAGGGACCGGTGATCAAATCCCGGACCCATATGCTGAACTGGGGAACTCCCCCAGTTCAGTTCTCTCTCTCTCTCTCTCTCTCTCTCTCTCTCTCTCTCTCTCTCTCTCTCTCTCTCTCTCTGTCAAAAATAAATAAATAAAAATTAAAAGAGTTTATTAAAAAAGAAAAAGGTGGCATGAGTGTAACACATGGGAGTATTTAAACATTTCTAGTTGATATGGGTCAAATGAAGGAGCCCCCCATTATAGGAATTTCTGGTCTCCTTTTCCTTAGTTCATCTACTCCCAAGTTTTACCTTATTTTCTCTCTCGTTCCTAGCCTTAGCTTGAATCATAAAATAGCTTCTACCTTCTGCTCTAGATATTTACCCTGAAACTTAAACAGATCACTCCTACAATCTCCTCTGCCTCTGACTTTAATCATTATAAAACTTACGTATTTGCTAAGTGTATATTCCCAAAATGTGCCAGCTCCAGCCTTAATCGTCCTGGAATTTGTTGGCCATATTTTGGTTAGTTGTATTTGCTAGAGCTAGACTTCAACCTAATTATCCTGGGACCTGTGATCTATGCTTGATTGTAATCATTGTGGCCCAGTATTCTTTCTGGGCCTTCTGGACCCAATTCCTGGGCAGATAAATGTTCCAGGCACAATTGGGTGAGCCAGAGGAGGTGGCCACAAGTTCAAATGTGGCTTTGAAGTCTGCTTTTTGGGCCAGTGCTTTCAAATTCATTAACTAAATCTGTCTCTCCTTATCTAGGGGCCATCAGAATATGAATTATGCCCCAGGAAAGCTTCCAGTCCATCCCAACCAAAGAAGTCACCACTGTCTTTGACGCAGATCTTAAGACCCCTCCCTTCCCTTTTAGTCCAGTTTTAGGGTGATTTCTGTGACTCTCCAACAGGCAGGGATGATGAACACACTCAGCAGGAAGTAAATACAGAAGCGTTGAGCCCCTCAGCTTCCCATAGAAATTTATGGGGATCATGTCTGAAGAGAAAAGGAGCTAGGCAGCTAGAACAGATCTCAGGACACTGCCCATGGAGCTTGCATTGCTGGGATAGTCACCACCCTTCCAGAGCACCCCACCCCAAATCAAGTAACCATCAGAGGTAATATGATCAGTAGTGCCTCATATCACCTGTGTCCACTCCCCAGGGACCACCCAGGCCCAGCCCCTGGAAATGAATCTTTCTGCCAAAACCTCCTGGGGAAGGGAGATAAGACCCTAAGCAGAGTTAGCTGGGTTTGGGCACAGGTTCAAACCATTAGACCTTATTCTTGTCTGACCCCAGGCTTCAACATAATACAATTATAATAACATAGCCATAAAGGCTTGCCGCCCCTTTCCCCCCCCCCCCGCTTGCTTTTCTATGTGCATTCTGAGAAGAAACACAGTTGGAAAAAGTGATCTAATGGTCCCCTGCCAATCAAGACTGGCAATCAAAAAGCCCCACATCCAGAAATGCATAACCCCTCCTAAGAAAAAAGAACAAAATCACCAACGCCTCCATAGTTGGGGCTGTTGAGCCACCACCTCTTCCTGCTGGGGCCCACTCCCATCTCTTGGGAGTGTGTGTGTACTGCTTTTACTGCTTCCACTTACAGTAAACTTTCATCCCTGTACTTTGGTGTCTCACTCAATTCTTTGGGATGCTAAGACCCTGGCCACAGCACCGAAGTGGCCCCATTCTCCAGTAACAGAAGAAAATATGGTTAAAAGAACATGAATTGAAAAAGGAGAAAGGACTGTGGCCAGGAGTGTATACTATATCCTGACCTGGAAAACTGAATGTTTAGAGTTCCTGTGGCATTTGTAGACTTCAGATTGCCAAGACACAAAAGAAAAAATTGCAGTTTTTGCTATGTAAATTATAAATTTTGACTTAAGGAACAGAAAAACAAAAGATATGCAAATACTAATAGCTAACACTTATTAAAATGCACTATGTCAAGCTTTACACTCCCATAACAACCCTATGAAGTAGTTAAGACTATTATTATCCTGTTTGCAATATTAACAGAGACTTGAAAGGGTTAAGTAATTGGTCCAAGGTCATACAGCAGTGAAATAATTGAGCTGGCATCTGAACTCTGCTGATTCTAAAAGGCCATACTGTTAACTATTATGCTCTACTGACTTCTAGAAAACTCACAAGAAACAGGCAATACTCATTTTTTACAATTAAGTATTCCAGCATGTAAAAAAAGAATTTCCAATTCTATGAATCTTGCAAAACATGAAGTTAGCAACAACAGAAACAACAGCCCAGTCTCACTATGACTGACTAACTACATAAGAAAAAAGTAGAAAGCATATCCTAGGGCGAAGTTGGCCTACGGATCTCCAGGAGCCCTGGCCTTGGCGACCTGGATCTGTGTCCCCGCTGGCCAAGGAGTTGCACTTGAATTGCTTGTATGGAGGCTGGGGTAGGAAGACCTTAGCTGTAGTTGTGAAATGAGGTTTCCTCCAAACACTTTTTCAGAAAACAGATTCAAAATTATGTCAGAAACAAAACAGATGTCTGTAATTTCCTCTATATTAATACATGTTTAAAAATTACAAGTTATATTTTTGCTCTATTACCTAGAAAACAAAACATCCTAGTTTAAACCCACGTACCAAATTGAGTAGGCAGCTGGATGGACAGAAGGCAATAGCTTTTTTATTTTAGCAACTACGTAGATTCTGTAATAAGAAAACCAATTTTTCCCCTAGGACTGGGGTGGCAAACCTATGGCATGCGTGCCCAAAGTGGCACATGGAGCAATTATTTCGGCACACGGAGCTGTGAATACCATTTAAAAAATTATTGTTTATGCTCTTATAGACATAAAAATAATCGATACCTCTATCTCACTCGATGGGTTGGCACGTGAGTCAAGCGAGTATACTCTTATTTCATAAACTTTGGCACTCATTCGCCAAAAGGTTCACCACCCCTGCCCTAGGAAAAAAGAAATTCCTAGGAATAAATTTTTTAAAAAGATTTATTTTACTGTTTGGGAGGAGAGAGAGCGAGAGAAAGAGGAAGAGAGAGAGAGAGAAAGAAGGGGGAGGGTCCAAAGCAGTCTCCATAGTTGTACATCATTAGTTGTGACATGGTTTCATTCCACACAGGTGGATGTGGAGCCACATAGGGCAGGAACTAAACCAGTGCTTCTCACATGGGAGGGTCGAACCTTCACTGCTGTGCTATCCCGGTGGTTACCGGTTGTGCTGCAGTTCAGCATGTGGATTTGCATGGGCAGAGGCTAGGAATCGAACCCCAGAACTTCAGGCTGTGAGGAAAGTTCTCAACCATTAAACTCCCAGCATCCTCTGTAGGAAAATTTTTTTAAAGGTTTGGGACCTATGTAAAGAAAACTATAAATTAAAAAAAAACAGTATAAAATATAAGTAGACAGAAAGATATCCCATTTCCTAATGGCAAGTCTTATCAAATTATCAGTTTCCACACAATGTAGAAATATAGTATGATTCCAATTAGAATTGCAGTTTTAACAAATGGATTAAAATAATTAAATTTTTGGCTTAAACTTTTTTAAATTATGCAATATTTCAAACAAATTCAAGACAAGTCACTGGGTGGGAGAAGACTTGAGTAATATGGTTTAATGACAAAGGATTAGTGTCCATATCACAGTTTAGAGAAAACACCTTTATTAAAAAAAGAAACCCCAAAATGGGCAAAGGACAAAGTGATTTTTAAGGCTCATATGTAAAAAACAAATGGAAAAAAAGAAAAGACTTGCCCTACCAGCCATAAACATATTATGGAGCCACTGTCCAGCTAGCCTAATATATACCTCACACTTCCATAAAACTTTTCTTTCTGAGAGCCCTAAGAATGTTTTTGAAAGCATAAATTAAATGCACAGGATTAAAGAAAAATAATTACACTGAATACATTATCTCCCAAGTTTAAGAGACCATAAAATAGAAGGCCAAAAAGTAGATTTCAGTATTTATGGGAATCTACTAGGACAGAAGTGGTATGTTAGTGGGAAATAACCTTATTTAATGTGCAACACTGGCATAACTGGTGATCCACGTGAAGAATAAGATTGCTTCACATCTTGTGTTATAAGCAAAAATGAATTCAAAAACAAAACAAAAACAAAAGTCTCATATGAGGTTAAGGGGATTGTATGTACAATCTAAGATTTTGGGAACGCAGAAAGCACAAAATATTTGAAAGTTTCTTTTCAGGAAAAACAGCATAAACAAAGTAAAAGAAAACATTAGGTTAAAAACAAATGCTTAAAACATGCACATATGGGTTAATATTTATAATATACAAAGAAATCATACAACAAAACCAGAATAAACTTTACAGAAAATCTGGCAGAGGATCTACATAAGAATTTCAAAAAGGAGCAACTCCAGATAGACTATAGACAGAAAAATGCTCTGCAGAAAGTGTAAATTGAACACTTGTCACCTTACAAATATCAGAGTATCAAAAATTAACATCTGAGAACATTTCTGATGGGGAATGCAGTGGAAAAGTGATACACTTACATATTGCTAGTGGAAATGTAAATTATAAGTTTTGGAAAACAAACTACAAAATATAGCAACATTGTAAAAATACAAATTTTGTTTGGCTCATGGATCCAACTCTTAGGATATCTATCCCTTAGAAATAAAAAGGGTATGTATATAAGAATATTTACTATAGCACCATCTGCAAAGGCAAAAAACAAACAATATAAATTCCCCATTACTAGAGGACTAAACTGTGGTAGTTTGTACCATGGAATACTAATACTGTACAATCATTAAAATTATATTAGCTGAATCTATATTGGCTTGGAGGGACTTTAACCATTTTTGTAAAATAAAAAATAATATATATACACATATTTGTGTATGATTATAGAGGCATGGAGAAATGTAAAAAGGGTACACATGCCAGATTGTAATGCTGATTGATTACCTCAGGGAGGACAGGGGAAGAGTAAGTGTTCAGGTGACAGGAAATTAAGGAACCTGTAAAACAAGGGGTCCTTAAAATCACATGTATGAAGTTATGTATATATCTACAAAGAAATAAGAAAGTAACTTCATCACAAAAATTATTTAAGAGTAATGGTTCGTACATGATGTCACATGTTGGTGTATGGTGACAGTTCACAGTCCAGATTCATTCTTTTGCATGTGGTTTTCCAATTTTCCCAGCACCATTTTTTGAAGAGGCTTTCTTTTCCCCACTGTATATTTTTTGCTCCTTTGTCAAAGATTATCTGTCCATATATTTGTGGGTTTATTTCTGGGTTTTGATTCTGTTCCATTGGTCTGGATGTCTGTTTCTCTGCTAATACAAAGCTGTTTTGATTATTGATGCTTTGTAGTATAGACTGAAGTCAGGGAACGTGATGCCTCCTGCCTAACTTTTTTTTAAAGCACTTTGGCAATTCGGGGCCTTTTGTGGTTCCATATGAATCTGATAATTTTTTTATCTATTTCTTGAAAGAATGTCTGTGGGACTTTGATGGGAATTGCATTAAATCTGTATATTGCTTTGGGTACTATGGCCATTTTAACTATGCTGGTTCTTCCAATCCATGAACACGGACTATCCTTCCATTTCTTTGTATCTTCAGTTTCTTTTAATATTGTCGTAACAGTTTTTTGTGTATAAGTCCTTTACATTCTTTGTTAAGTTTATTCCTAAGTATCATATTTTTGTCTTGGTCGCAAATGTTATCATTTTTCTCATTTCTTTTTCTTTTTTTTTTTATTGTTAAAGTTAATGGGGTGTCATTGGTTGGTAACAATTAGTTTCCTGATGTACAAGTCCACATCACATCACCCATGCTTCGCATTATGTGCCCACCACCCAGAATCAGCTCCCCCTCCACCACCATATATCCGGTGCCCACTCCC
>PVKE010042410.1:0-13763 GCA_004027555.1 Craseonycteris thonglongyai
CAGCATTATGGACACACTCAATGGTTTGATGTTTACCTGGAGAGGAGGGAGGAAGGGGGAGGGGGGAGGGAGAGTTGTGTGGGGAGGGGGGAGTGGGCACCAGATATATCGGGTTGGAGGGGGAGCTGATTCTGGGAGCTGGGCACATAATGCGATGCATGGGTGATGTGATGTGGAGTTGTCCATTGGGAAACTGTCTGATGGTTACCAACCAATGTCACCCCATTAAATTTAACAATAAAATATAAATAAAAGAAAAAAAAATTAAAACACGAAAGTAATAGATAATTATAAAAGAGAATTCAAATATGACTATGCTCCTAATATTCAAACCCAAATCTAAAAGCTTAGATTTGGCACTAAGTAAGCATCAAGCTTTTCTCTCTATGGACAGCACTATAAGGCTCTTCCTTACATTCATGATATGGGACCTATACTTATAGTGAATGTTATTTTTCTGGAGAATTTTGAAAGCACAATATTATTGTATATTTCTGCTGAAATACCTCATTTTTGTCCAGGGAAACTGAGCAGCATGCCTACATTTATTTTTCTGGGAACATTTTAAGAACTGTGAACATCACCTTTAAAGAAGGTGTGTAGATTCTCTGTGTTATCTTTCTCTCTGTGAGGTCAGCATTGATTGGGCAACCTGAGAATCTTTTTGTTCTTCATTTGCCTTCTTGAGGGTTGGCAGGGAGTTCAAGTTAGTTTATTGTTGCTGCTTTTTGGCATACACCACATTGGCAGCATTTGTCTCTGTCTTACCAGTCCCAGTTTGAACATTCACACTCAGCCAACTTCTCCCTATACCTCCTGTGAGATGGTCTAAACCAAGTTGGGTCTGATTTAAGTCTTATTTGATCTATAATATGAAAGTCCCACATCTCAAATTTTATTAGTGGGGGTGGGGGGTGAATTAAAAATTTTGATATCTTTCATTTGGTTTGGTTCTTTGATATACTATGTTATCAATGATTAAATGTATTTTTAATTTGTGTATCCACAGGTATAATTCATTGGTTTTCTAAAATTTTAATTTGTTTTTTTCTAATCCAAGACCTGGAAGGCCACTGTTTATATGGCAATTCTTGGATCTACTGACCTTGGTTTAGAAATATTGTAGAAAGTGTTAAAAGTCTCTATCCCCTGGATCACACCTCAAATTTTCAAGAAATTCTCTAACAATATTATGATTTGGAAGGTACTAACCAATCCAATTCAATTTCTCCTATTGACCTGAATTCAAAATAAGTATATTTATTTCTTTGTCTAAGACACTTTTACTAGAAATTTCTGTCAAAATGAAAATCTTACCTTAGATGATAACATATTAGTGTTTAATAGATTGTCATGTTAATTTAGCAGAAGCTAGGACTCTAAGGGAACATGGGAAAACATTGAGTATTTTGAAGAAAGGAGGAACCAGAGTACAGGAAGCAAAGGTCCAAGTGGAAAGCATCAGTGAACCCTCCAGGAGAACCTCAGAGGCAGGCATGAGAGAGAGCATAACACGAATAGATCCAAGGTCTACCTTTTATTAAGAACCTACTTCAGGACTCTAAGTAATTATTGCTTTTATTCAAATTCATATAACATTATGACCTCTGTTATATAATGTGTGATTACTCACTTGTTAGAAGTGAGGGACTTGGGGCTTAACAGAGCTCAGGAAATGGCCCAGCCTTGAGGTGCTGACAAGTGCTGGAGCTGGGTGGGGGATTTGGGGGATCTGGAGGATCGCTGCTTGGCTTATCACCTCCATGGATTCTTTCCATTTTTACCATTGATGCCCCAAGCAGGAAGAAACAGGAAATGGGGGAGAAGACAATGCTTACTTTCATCTCTGCCAAAGACTTCCATTCAGGACATTTAGCATCTAAAGAAATAGTTTAGGGAAGCCGGGATAGCTCAACAGGTTGAGAGCTCACCTTGCAAGCACAAGGTCTAGGAATTGAATCCCAGGATCCAACCCCAGTCCTGGCCCATGCAAACCTCATATGCTGAACTGTGAAACTGGTAAGCTCCAGTATGTCTCGGTGATAAAGGTTCTCTCCTCCCATGCGGGAGGCCCCCAGTTCAGTTCCCACCCTGAGTGGCCCCATATCCATCTGTGTGGAATGAAACTATGTCACAACTAATGATGTACAACTTTGGAGACTTCTCAGGGCCCACACTCCTCTTCTCTCTCTTTCTCTCTCACACACACATACCTTCTCGCACAATAAAATAAATCTTTTTTTTTTTAAAGAAATATTTTAAAATTAGCTAAGGCAAGAATTTGAACCATGTGATATTCGATGCTTGATAGATTATAAGGTTTAGGGCAACCTAATATAGTTCAATTACATCTTTCGATTCAATATTCTTTTTGGATGCAGGTGTAGAATAGACTTTGTTAGTATCCCATTTTGTTACAAAACAAAAAGTATTTAAGGCAAATTTAATGGACTGTAAACAACACCAATTAGGAATACATTGTAAATATAAATAATGTCATAAAATAGAATCACTATTGAGATTAAGTTGAAATGGCACATCATCTGTCTGATTAACTTGCTGTCTGTAGACTCTTGGCTTTCTAGTACAGGGTAGAAAGGGAAGCTTAAAGATATATCAGTTCAATGTGCATAAAATAAGGCAAATCAATTGCTTATATTGCAATCAGGCAAAAATAGGTCCACTACTCCCTTTAATGAAGGAAAAGGTATTCCAAAGAGCACTGACAGTTACTATTAAGGTATTATACCTAGAATATAACAGATGCTCCATAAATGACCATTATTAACATGTCATACTTTTATTTTTAATGTTGCTTGTGGCTTCTGGTTTATAATGGCATCTCGTCATCAGTGATAAAAATATCTATGAAGCAGAAGAAAACACATATTTTGTACCAATACTAAAAACTAAAATTGTCATCTAATCCTGTGCAAGAAATGAGAATATACCAATTAAATACAAGTCCCATAGAGTTAAACTGAACAAAACAATCAAAGCTCAATATGAGTACATGTCATGTTTCCAGAAACTGCAAATCTGATGACCAAAAAGAAAGCAAAAATCTATTATGTGCTCCCAACTAATTGCCTCTGGCTCAGGGTCTATGCCGTTAATAATTAGAGTCTACACCAACTAACAACGTAGCAGTCCACTCTTTGAAGAGGTCAAAATATGGCTGTCCAAACCAAAACATTATTAAATCAAATCCTAGGAAACAAAAGGTTAGATTGGTTGTTGGATGGGTATGATGCATGGCATTCTATCAAGCATAGTTCAAACAAGTCCAATGCTGGATCAGGAAGAGAATAAGCAGAAAACGGTGAGACAGCAAACAGCAAGGGATGTAGGCTTGGCAAGGTCCAATTATTAAAGTGTCAGAAATATAGTCAATAGGTGTAGAAAAGAATCCTACCTCAGTCTGTCAGTGCCATGTGAGGAAACTTGCCAGAGTTTGAAGATGAAGCTAGAACTGGAAATGGCAAGATGAACACTAGTTAGAGATCCAAGAACACTCACAGGGAGAGTGAGCAGGACCCAAAAAAGGAAATGACTTTTATTGTCAAAGTCTGCATCTGGAGGGAGCTTTCTGGTGGAGATTAAGAAGGAAGAAAAAAAAATAGTTCAAGAATATTACAGAACCAGGAAACTAGATTTTAATAAAAAGAACAAAAGAAAACATACTGCTAAAACAAATATACTAAAACCAGAAAAAATGAAAAACTGCAGTCTTTAACTGTATACTAGAAGACACAATCTTTATGATATAAGAGCAGAGAAGTCTAAAAGAGACCAAGCATAGCAGTTAGGACAAAAATTAATTGGTTTGAAATGTCCCTTTTAAACATAATAAATTCATCTGCTTAGGTTAAGAAGAAAAAGTAATCTATTCTATCTACAAAAGATGCATCTAAAAGAAAAGAATACTGAAAAGTCAGAAATAATGTACTACAAAAACTAAAAGAGAAATAACACAGGGTGAGCATATGTACTAAGGCAAACAAATGACAAAAACAGGGATCACAAAGATAATGCCCAGTAATTCAAGACAAAAGTATTGAAGAAGTAAAAATGAATCATTTTGTGTTGATGAAAGATTAAATTTATAATAAAAAGATTAGATATATGAATTGGTAAATCCTATATAACATAGTATGAAATACATTCTAAAAACTTAGATATTAAAAAAAAATGAAACAAAAAACAATTTTTTGGATTGTTAAACTAAAAGCAAATCTTGTACTCTTCAAATTCCTTCTCAAATATCACAAAAATTTTACAAAAAATTGTTATGTACTCTACTACTCAAAACCTCAATAGTGCCCCAAATTTTTTAACACAGTATCTATTCACTGTTTATTAAAATAACAAACAATAAAACCTTAAGCAACAATGAAAACAAAAATTTTATAACAACAAATGCATATATATTGTCCCCCAAATAACACTTTGAAACAATAGTTTCAATGTTAAGGAAACAGATTGAAAATAAGTAAATCATTTACGTCAACATTTTAGAGAACACCAAAAAAAGGTAAATAAATAAATAAATAAATAAGGTACATTTAAAACAAACAAATAAGCAACAATAGAAGTAGAATAAAGTAGATAGAGCTCTGACAGACAAGAGAAAAATAGCCACAATGCAAGGAGCAAATAGATTTATGTAGGAATGATGTGGAAGCTATAATAATAGACACAATTTAAAACAATAAGAGAATGTGTTGTATTACTCAATGTTAATATTAGAAAACTCCAGTGGAAATAAAATTGTTTTTACAAACTAAATTACTAAAACTGACTCAAGAAATAGTCAAAATCAAATAGACACACAACCACAGACAACATAAAAAAGGTGTAAAAGAAGTACTGGCTCTGAAAATAGATGGAGTTTTTTCAAATGTTGAAGGAACATCTAATGCTACATAAATTGTTTCAAAAGAGCAAAATAAAAAATATAGATAGCTAAATAAGTTACTTTATAAAGATAACATAGCTCTGATACTCAAACAAAAAAAAACAATTCACTTTTGATATTTCCAAAAGACTGAAATAAATTGCTAACAAACTAAATTCAAGGGTATATTAAATCAATCAATTGAGATTTATCCCCAGAACTCACAGATCTTTTAAAGAGACTCAATAAGAAAAAAAATAATAATATGACAGCATAGATAATAGATACATGCTGGGAAAGATTTTGATACAACCCATTCCTTTGTTTTTTTATTTTAAGATTTGTATTTTATTATTTGAGAGAAGGTGAGAGAGACAGACAGAGAGAGAGGGAGAGAGAGAGAGAGAGAGAGAGAGAGAGAGAGAGAGAGAGAGAAGGGGAAGGACCCAGAGCTCTCCATGGTTGTACATCATTAGTTGTGACATAATTCGTTCTACACAGGTGGATGTGGGGTTGCGCGGGTGCAGGAACTGAACTGAGGGCCTCCTGCATGGACTAAGAGAACCTTCATTGCCATCTCAATGGTTACCAGTTGTGCCACAGTTCAGCATATGAGATTTGCATGGGCCAGGACAGAGATTCAATTCACTAACCTTGTGGTTGCAAGGCAAGCTCTCAACCTGCTGAGCTACCCCAGCATCAACATTCTTTTTTTTTTTTTTCCTTAAGATTAGAAAACTAGAAGTTGAAGACTTTCTGAACATTGTTAAATCATCAAAGAAGGAGCTCAATATTACATTTCAGGGTAAAATATTAGAAGCAGCCCCAACACAATAAGAAGCAAAGCCAAAATGGCTGCTATAAATGTTATTGTATAAAATTATACATTGAGTTCACGCCAATAAAATAAAATGTGAAACAAAATATGAAATTAAAAAATAAACATGGGAAATATAGACAAAATTATCATTGTTTACTGATGACTAGAGGTCAAAAAATTTAAAGAAAATCATATTTAAATTAGACCTCTTAGAATGAATGAGAGCTCAGTAAGTTAGTAAGAATTTTAATATCATTGGCTTTTTCAGATGCCAACAATCTCCAGTCGGAACATATAATGGAAAAATACCCATTCATTAGTACCACACTAAATTCACCATCTTCAGCAGCAGCTGTCGCCCTACTCTCCTGAGGAATACTATCCCAGGTTTTGGTCCATTTTCTATTCCACCATGATCATCCACTCTTCCATTCCTCCTCCATCTTAGCAGATAACTGCCCTTCTGTCATCAGATGGGAACCCTTTTACCTTCCTGACACTTACCCTACATACCTACTTGCATCTGAACCCATCCTCCTCTTTCTTAGAGTGTGCCAGTTTCTCACACTTCTCCCTATCAAAAGCCAGGCCTCTGTCTTTACATCTCATCTCTTCCCACCTTCTCAGAAATGGCACATTATGAATTATCCCTTCTTACTATGGTACCATTAACTCTCCTTCTTCTATGAGGACTGTCTGGAAAAAAAAAATCCAACCATAAATGCCTCTGTTTTTCATAGGACGTGGCTGGATTCTTTCTGAACAGCCCTCATACTTTTATTCTATTAGCATTTAAATATGATAAAATCACTCTCATCTTTCCACAATCCTTGCTCCTTCTTTTCTAGTGCCATTCCCTTTCCCCCTACACAATCTTTTCTCCTTTTAAATAAATCTTGAAAAGTTATTTATACTTATCACTACAAAGTTCCATTCAACAGACAAATTTATTCATGTAAATTGTCCCTTCAAAACTTCTTTCTGGAATGCCCGCCTATTACCCTAATCTTTTACCTAGTTAACTCCTATTCATTATTCAGCTCTTAGATCAAGTGATACTTACTCATATATAGTGATCCAACATGAAGACTTAAATACATGAAAAGATAATATGTTCTAAGATTACAATGCTAAATACTAAACAGATAAAAATTGTTCTAAAATAATTTGTAAGTATAATATAAGTCCAATCGAAATCCAAGGAAATGTAGCATTGACACTAAAACTTGATAATGGTAGCACAAAATGATAAACTGATCTCACTTATTATAATAATAAGGATACTAAAATTTTCTGTAAAGTTGTAGAAAATAAGATCCTTTCTTATAATGAAAATAATATACTATGGCCTAGTAGGATTTAGGAAAAGAAAAAATGTTTCAACATTGGGAGCTAAATTAATAAATTTATAACACTAATTTAATAAAGGAGAAATAAATATATATCAACATTGTTTAGGAGACATTTGATAAAGTTTATGATTTATTTATAATAATATCTCGGGAAAGCCAGGATGGCTCAAGGGGTTATACGCTCACTTTGCAGCCCTGGGGACCGAGGATCAAATCCTGGCCCCTTCCCATGTGGACCCATGTGCAGAACTGAGGTGTGCTTCCCATGCAAGAGGCCCCCAGTTCAGTTCTCACCCCCCAGTTCAGCCCCTGGCTCAAATGGACATGCTTCCCGTGCAGGAGGCCCCCAGCCTTGCTCCCACCCTGCACGGCTCCTGCCCACCTGTGTGGAATGAAACCATGTTGAAAACTGATGATGTACAACTATGGAAACTGCTCTGGGCCCTCCCTTCTCTCTGCCTCTTTCTGTTTCTGTCTCTCTCTGTCTGTCAAAAACAATAATATAAATCTTTAAAAAAAATAAAAATAAAATTTCAACCTAGTGACATCATATATAATATCAAAATATAAAAATCAATACAAGAATGACCACTGCTTCCTTTATCATCAAAGAGCAGTGCAACAAGGCCAAAAGAAAATGAAAGACATAAATACTGGAGGAGATAAAATCTCTATTATATGTGTGTATATAGTGATAGTTGTTTCTCTTTAAGAACAATTAGAATCAATTGAGTTAATTCTCGTAAACAGAGTGAAACCAATACCTTTAAACACACCATTAAATTCATTTTAAAAAATGAAATATTCATTTTAAGTGGAATCAAATATATAGCATATCTAAAAATAAGCTTATCCAGTAATGTGTTAGAGCTATATATTTTTAAATTTCTTTTATTAAAAACAATTTTACTGTTGGACATAATAGAAGATTTGAATTAATGTAGAAATATATCATGTATCTGAAAGCTTTACTATAAAAATAACAATTCTTTTCAAAATAAAATCTCACATAAAATAAATCTGATGAGCAAAACATGTTTCTAAAGTTATCTAACATAAAAATTAACTAGTGAGAATGACTAAAACTTTTTGAAAAATAAAAATGAGAAATGGCCTTTCCCCTGTAAGAACTTAAATTATAGAATAGAGAAATAAATAGAACTGTCATGGAAGTAGGTACAAAATATATATATATATATGTCAAAGAATATTATGAACATTAATAAGATTTTAGCATAGAATAAATTTCATAATTTAAAAATATTAGGAAATGATCGGTCATTTAATAAATAGTATTGAATACCTAGCTACTTATTTTAGAGGAAATTATAGATCTTTTCTATACCACAAAATTGCATAAACCTCAGAGATTTAAATGTTTAAAAAGAGCTTTTGTTCTGCCATCTTGGAGCCTGTTGAGCCCTGCTGAGAACAGCACTTCCATAATAATAAGTATGTCTGAAAGGCTGTGGTCCAAGGTCATTTTTGCTGGCTTTAAGTGCGTCTCTGGAACCAGACAAGAGTACACAGCTCTTAAAATTGAAGGTGTTTATGCTCGAGATGAAACTGAATTCTCTGTAGTCAAGAGATGTGCTTATGTGTACAAGGCAAAAACACTGTGACTCCTGGTGGCAAACCTAACAAAACCAGAGTAATCTGGGAAAAGGTACTATATTTTTTCATGTATAAGATGCCCCTATCTATACTTGTAAAGCAACCCCTACATTTCTAACCCAACATTAAGGAAGGAATACACGGTTTACTCCCATGTATAAGATGACCCCCAATTTGGGGTGTAACAATTTTAAACAAAAGTATGGTCTTAAATATCAAAAAATATGGTGATTTGTTCTCCTGGAAACAGTGGCATGTTTCGTGCCAAATTCAGAAGCAACCTTCATGCGAAGGCCATTAAACACAGAATCAATGTAATGTTGTATCCCTCAGGATTTAAACTTATTGAAAAGTAAAGTGAATTTGTTCTCATATATTTTTGTTAAAAAAAAATGTTTAAAGAGAGAAATATTATAAAACTATTTATAGGGGAAGCTGGGATGGCTCAGCAGGTTAAGCGCTCACTTTACAGCCCCAGAGACCAGGGATCGAATACCGGGTTCCAACCCATGCAGATACATATGCTGAACTGGGGTGTGCCCCCAGTTCAGTTCTTGCTGGGGCCTATGTGGGAGGCTCTCGGCCTAGTTCCTGCCCTGCACAGCCCCGCACCCACCTGTAGAGTGAAACTATATGGAAAACTAATGCTGTCAACTATGGAGACTGCTCTGGGCCCTCCCCTTTCTTTCTTTCCCTGTCTGCCTCTCTGTCTGTCAAAAACCAATAAAAATAAATCTTAAAAAAAAAAAAACTATTTATATAAAATTGTAGTGTAAAATATTTCTAGACAAAGAACTTTATAAAACATTAAAATTTAATTATGTAAAAATTAAAAGTGTCCATACATTTAGAAAAGAAAGATAAACACAATGTAAAGGAGCCAACAAGGAAAAAATATTTGCAATATGTATTATAGGAAAGAGAAAATAACTTACAAATCAATAAAAAGATGAACAATCCCATGAGAAATAGAGAAAGAATATAAATTGGCAGAATAAATATTTAAATATCTGAAATATTCAACATCACTAATAACAAAAGATCTTACCTAAAATAGCATTGACATAACTTTCTCCCATAGTGAAAGAATAGACTTCCTTAAATTATAATAATTAATTGTGGTAAAAATGTGGTAAGACAACATTCAAATACAGAATTATAGTAATTTGGTAACTTGATATCACTTCTCTTAAAACTAGTTTTTACAGTGTATATCATAAAAGTTTTAATAACTTTTAAGGAAATAATTAAAAACATGGAAAGAGTTTACATATTGTTTATGTATATTACTAAAACATTGTTTTTCTTATTGAAAATTGATAACAATCATGACTAGTTATAATGAAATGATTAAATGTATGGGACGTCCACCACATATCTACTAAAATTTACATGTTTGAGAAACATGCGGTAATATACTTTTGTATCAACTGAAATAGTTTTAGTCAAAATAACAGAATCTGACTCTATAAATAACCACATATTTGAAAGAAACTGGGCTACCTCACAGAGCTAAAATAAAAGCTGAAGAAGCTACAAGAATGACCCAAACAAGGAATGCCCTGAGGACCTCAACAGCAAGAGCTCTCAAATCTTCTTGTGAGAGCACAACCCTCACATTTGTCCACTCCAATCACCTTTCATCGCTGAATGTGTCCATTTAGTCCCCATTGGAGTACCTGGTTGGTTCAACTTTGGTTAGTTTTATTTTTCCTCTTGACTCAGTCAAGCAAAGGTTCAGGGTGGGTAGCATCAACACTGCCCTATAAAAAGAATGCCACTCCAATATGTTTCTACTACAAACTATGTCATCTTACCAAACAGAGAGTAAAATTGCATTGCTTTGGTTGTATGTGGGTGTATATGTAAGAATATTAGAGGAATATCTGGAAGAAGATACTCCAAAAGGGTGGCATTGTTGGTCTATAAGTGGCAAGTTTATAAGTGACTTTTATTTTCTCTCTACATGTTTTCTTTCTGCATGTACAGTAAAATTCTTTATGTAGCAATATGAACTTGGCTACAATGCCATGAACTATTACTAGGTGGCCACACTCCTCATCCAACTCCCCACTTTGTTAAAATGTTTACATTCTGGGAGATGGGAGGTAATAAGAAAATTGAAGAGAGGAAGAGGCTAAGGAAATGGCAGCCAGTCCCTTCTTGAGAAATAGAAAGCTTGAAGTATGTGTCCTCTTATCCCCAGTATATCATCACCTGATTTATCAGAATTAGATTGACAAAATGGGATCCAGCTCATTAGAGAGTTCCGAAAAGTCTCAAGCAGTGATAGGACCCAAAATCATCATAAATATTTATGGCAGAGTGGGCATGTGCCACCAGATGGCGGTAAACCACATATGGGACCAGAAGGGATTTGGGGAGTCTGGTTGAACTTCCAGAATGACTTACGGTGGGCTAGTTACAGACTTGCTCAGGCCATTTTACATGTTTAATTCTTTAGAGTTCTTTTATTATATTATGGTGGAATCTTACTGCATTACTTTTCTCTTAATTTAAAAAATGTCTTTAATTAAATTTTTGAATAGATGATTTTTTACTTAGTTCAGATCCCAAATGAAATAATGGATTTATGCAATGTCCAGTAATCTCATTGCTAACATCACAAAAAGAAAGACAATTGGACATTTTCTATCTCCTGATGAGAGAATGGAACATGATATATGAAGTCTTTTTGTCAAAATATCAAACCTATATCTGCTTAAGCCTCTAGAAATAACCGTCAGTTTAAAAATACACTGGGAACAGTGGAACATGTAAAATGACACCACAGAAGCAATCAGCAAAATCTGCAATATAGGATATTATACTCTTAAAAAATAAATTTCAAGAAGAAATTTTGAAAAAGAAAGGAAGGAGAAATTGTAGATTAAAAGAGTTAAAGGATTTAGTAATCAAATACCATCTGGATCATGACATGAATAAGCCAATCATAAAAAAAAATTTTACTAAAAAAATGAAGACATTTTAAAATACGAACTAACACATGATATTTAAAATTATTGTTTAAATGTTAATATCTGGTAATGGTATTGTGTTTATATTTTTAAATGTGCTCTTATGTTTTAAAAGCAACTACTAAATAATTGTTGATAAAATTGTACAATATCCGGAATTTGCTGGTAAATAATCAGTGGGAGTTGGGAGTATAGATAAAATAAATTGTCCATGAGTCAATAAGTGTTCAAGATGAGTAATGTGTATGTGGGGATTCACAATGCCAGTCTTTCTACTTTCTGTGTGTGTTTCAAAGTTTCTGTAATAAAAGGCTAAAAAAGAAACTACAAAGTTTTCTTTCTTCTTTCATTTGCCCTGTTCCCAATTCTCCTTAGGTGATAACTATTTGTAGTTTCTTATGCATCCTCCCCAAGTTTTTATGTAATAAGTTATTTTTATACGGAAAAACACTAAAAAAAAAATTTTTTTTATACATATTTCTTGGGAAGTATCTGACTTTTAGCCTATTGATTGACAATTATTTGAGTTCATTCCATAAGGCCGATGCTCACTTTCTTTCTGAGTTCCATGGACACAGCACCAGATCATTGGAACCAGGGTAAGTGCTTGAAAATAATGACAGCAGAATCATTCCTGGGAACTGTTTCCATGGGAATGGAAATGAATCAGCGGCAGAAAACTCTTAAGTTTCAGCCTGAGGGTCACAGAAGGCCATTCCATTTTCAAAGGATTGTAGCTATTTGCAGCTTTTGTGTTTGGGGGGTATTAAAAAATACAAAATATAAATTTATTCATTGAAGAACATTATCTAATTGTATGGATGAAAACCCAGCCATTTTTCAGGGAGATCTCACAAGCACTCTTCCTGTACACAGCCCTGGTTGTGAGTGGCTGCTAACCACCATCATCTTCAATTTGACTGTGATTGTTTGGAAATTCTGCCATTCTATAGCTTTTTAGAGTGACAGGTAGATTTATGAGGGTCTCAAAGAGTACTGGTTTACAACTTTGAGTAGCACTGAAGGAGCTTCCTGTGGGTTACAATTGGAATGCAATGACTGTAGAGCTGAAAATTGAGATTAATTCAAATTAATCCTTGACAAGGAACAATACATAAAGAGTTTGAAGAAGGACAGCCATGTCATAAATTCTCATATGAAATTCAATTTTGAGAAAAGCTATTTAAGGGTACTTCAAATAATTGAAATAATTATACTCCATCCAAAGGCTGTTTGTACATCTGTCTTCGTATTGTTTAATAATACTAGATTGTAGTTGCAGAACAATACACAGTCTCTTCTTTATGCACATCCAGCAGTGTGAGTCTTGGCAACATATCATCTGGGAAAATTGTTTTTTGGGGTGATAAATTGCCAGGTTAAGATAATTATATTCCTGCTATCATGCCTTCATTATCAGAACATTTTATAAAATATGTTTTTATGTGATACAGGAGCATTATTGTGATAAGAATTAATATACCAGTTTAACAAGCAGATTAAAAAAGTCAAAGTGTCATATTAGATTTATACTCCACAATATTATATAGGCAATGTAGATAATTATAATAAAAGCATCTTTAAAAAAGAACTGTGCAATTAACACATATAAGTAAAATGTAGGCATAGGAATAATATGAAGGCATTTTTAGCTGATTCATTAAAATAAAGATGAGTTTCATATGTAGAACCAGAGGATGGTGCTTTAATTTAATTTAATTCCAGTGTCTTGAGTTTGGAGAGAGAGAGAGTGTGTGTGCATGCATACTTGTAGTCACTGCAAGTTAAGGTCACATGCATACACACACTGAGAAGAGGAGACAAAGACATAAATGCTGCATTGAAGAAAACTCATAGATACCATCTTACACCTGTTAGAATGGCTATCATCAACAAGACAAGTGATAACAAGTGCTGGAGAGGCTGTGGACAAAAAGGAACCCTCATACACTGCTGGTGGGAATGTAAACTGGTACAGCCACTATGGAAGGCTGTATGGAGGTTCCTCAAAAAATTACGAATGGAATTACCATATGACCCAGCCATCCCACTACTGGGCATCTACCCAAAAAACTTGAAAACCTTGATCTTTAAAGATGTTT
>PVKE010042411.1:0-13762 GCA_004027555.1 Craseonycteris thonglongyai
TGGGTGCTGAGCACATAATGCGATGTATAGACAATGTCATGTAGAATTGTCCACCTGGAAACAATGTAATTGATATCGATCAATGTCACCCCAATAAATTTAATAATAAAAATAATAGTAATAATAATATATTTTACCAAAAATAATTTGTGTTTTACAAAAACACAAATCAGATAGAGTTATTGAAGTGCTCAAAAAAAAAAAAAAAAAAAAAAAAAGACTCAAGCCCCTGGCACCATTGTCTATCTTTACGTGGCTGGTTCTTCCCTTAGAATGTATCCTAATGAACTTTTCTTACTTTATACCTTTATGTTTTCTGATCTATATTTCTTTACTGCATCGGCAAAAGGACTGAGTAAGTATTACATTAACACTAGTGCTATGAAACACAAATATGATCTATATTTATATGAGCTGTGTGGGTGACTCTGGAAAGTTTTAGTCTTTCCTTCCATAGACAATATTGAATATTTACTTACAGGTCATGCACTGTCTTGCTGTTGGAATGAAGATAAACAGGGCACATTTATGTTCTTTAATAGTTCATGGTTTATATGTCAAAGGGAAAATATGTAGAAAAGTCAGTACTATAATAGGTCTCCTAAACTTTTGGGGACACACATGAATATGAAAGTAGAAGTTTAACAAAATAATTTGTGAGATGATTAAAAAGGAACATATGCAAAAAAAAGCAAATAACGAGAGAATGCAATACACAGAAATTTGTTCCAGTAGAGCGTACCTGTCTGGACAGACAAGGGTGAAACTCAAGATATAGGCAAGGTCAAATCAGAAAGGTCCAGGAAAACAATTATTAAGAGGCTTGGACTTTTTCTTAGGTCAGTGATTTTTTTTACTTTTTATACCACTAATTCTGAAACTTTTATTTTCATAAGAAACAAGTATTTTATTCTCTGACTTAAGTTATAACTTTGAGTAAATTTTTCTAGATGATGGGAAGAACTGAAATTAGATTGTGAAAGCCAGGACAATAAATGATAGAAATCTGAGCCACAACGGTGAGCTGAAGAATCAAATACATGCAATAATTTGAAATAATATTATTGAAATTTTAGTGTCTGGTGGATAAACTGGTAAAAGAGGCAGGATATAGAAATGAAAAAAATATCTTGTTCACTACTAGGATTTTGTTAACTTTCTTACCAGTCTGTCTGTACATATAGCCTAAGGGTAAATCACAGCTTCTGAGCTCCTATGTGCGTTGTCTTAGAGACTATTTTATGGGGGAAAAAAATGCTTTGTGATAGTAGATCAGAATAAATCACACCTTTTCACTTAATGTATGACTCATGTTAGAGAATATTTTATGTGAAAAACTGTGTTTTGTAGCATCTAATAAATTTTATTAAATTTATGATTCATATAGAAGGAATAATTACATTTTTATCCATAGTCTTGGCTTTGAGATTGTATAAAACGATATGAAATATATTTCCATTATTTTTGCCCTGTATTAATGATACATAAGTCTATAGCTAACAGCAAAATTCGAAATGTATCTTCAAATGTCATTATGACACAGTAGGTCAGGATCACAATCAAATAATATTAGTAGTAGTGCCATTAGTATAGCTTAAACATATAACTGAAATTATAGTTTTTATTAAAAATATCCTGGGGAAGCCGGGATGGCTGAGTGGGTTAGGCGCTCACTTTGCAGTGCCGGGGACTGAGGATCGAATCCCGTCCCCAGCCCGTGCGGAACCATGTGCTGAACTGGAAGCTCCCCCAGTCCAGTTCTCTCTCTCTCTCTCTGTCTCTGTCTCTGTATCTCTCTCTCTGTCAAAAATAAATAAATAAATAAATAAAATATTAAAAAAAAAATATCCTGATATTCTGCTTTCCTTTTATCCTTCCTTATGTTATTTTATATTCACTCCCTCTCCTTATATTTAAATAAATATGAAAAGTCATTTACTAGTCAAAGATGTGCATGATCAAGAGTATGGGAATAATGTGAATAAAAATAGAAAGCTATATGAATTGCTTCACTACATTCATATAATATATGTGTCAAGTTACTTATTATTTAATAAAATTACTAGTTTAAACGTGCTCTAGTTGGGTTGTTCTAAGCTCTAGTAAGTGGATGTTTTATATAGTTCATGTTTTCTCCTGTTGCTTTTTCTCTGAACACATTACAGCCATCCATAGATAAAAAGAAAACACCCAACATTTCATTATTTAAAGAAAGTAAAACTTGTGCCTTGGGAAAAACATTTGAATTGGTGGTCTAGGACTAAATTTTTCAATTAAATTGGCTCTTGTTTTCTTTCTTTTCTTCCATGTTTTGATTTACAATACAATTTGACATTTTAATCATGCTGTAGGCGAACCACAAATGAAATTTGTACTGTATATATTTAAGTGACAAGATATACAAAAAATGTCACATGTTTTCTTCACAAATTTCAAAAATTCATTAGGTACTACTTCCAGAATAACTGCTGGAATACAGTAGATTGAAATCAGGTATAATTTAAAATTTTTTAGCACTTCTGTGTGATATGGTTCTTAAACATACACTTTTAGTTTTTTAATTTTTCTAAAAATTGCAACATATTCCAGTTGTGAAATATCACCTATTACATTACCAGAGCTGAATAACACAATTTTTTTTTTCCTTCAGTCAGCATCTGATCTCCTCAGTCAGGAATTTAAACATTCTTGTTATATTTCATTCCCCAGTTTTGTTTTGTTTTTCCTTCCAATTGCAATTGACATTCAATATTATATTATTTTCAGGTGTACAAAATAATGTTTAGACATTTATATAACTTACAAAGTGATCACCCCAATAAATCTAGTACCCATCAGACACCATACATAGTTATTACAATATTATAGACTACATTTCTTATGATATGCTTTATATCCCTATGTCTGTTCTGTAACTACAAATTTGCATTTTTCCCCTTTATTGTTAAATTTATTGAGGTGACATCATTAGCAAAAATTACACAGGTTCCAGGTGTACAATTCTACAATACACTTATGTGTTGCATTATGTGTTCACCACCCACAATCAGTTCTATTTTCATCACCGTATATTTGACTCTCCCTCCCTCCTCTCCCATTTGCCTACCCCTTACACTCTGCTACCCCCTAAACTATTTACTGTGTCCATGAGTTTTTGTTTCTTCATTGCTTTCAGTTTTATATTCCATATGTAAGTGAAGTCATATGGTTCTTGATTTTTTTTGGGGGGGAGGGGGGATCTGGTTTATTTCACTTAGCCTGATGATCTCAAGGTCCATCCATGTTGTTGGAAATGGCAGTAATTCATCTTTTCTTATTGCTGAGTAATATTTCATTGTGTATATGTACTATGACTTATCTATCTATCAGAGGACTATTTATCTAGTTACCTAAGTGTTCAAAGGACACTTAGGTTGTTTCCATGTGAACAGTGAACACTGTGAACAGTGGTGTTATGAACATTAGGATATATATATATATATATATATATATATATATATATATATATATATATATTCTGTGGACTAACACTTTCAAATTTTTTGGTTTAATATTCTGCAGGAGTATTACCAGGCCATATAGTGCTCCATTTCCAATTTTCTGAGGAATCATCACACCATCCTCTATAAGAGTTGTATCAATTTGCATTTCCAACAGCAATGTAGGAAGGTCCCTTTCTCTCTACAGCCTCACCAGCATTGTAATTCCTTGCCTTGTTGATAATAGTCATTCTAACAGGTGTGAGGTGATATCTCATTGTGTTTTTGATTTGCATTTCCCTAATAACTAATGTAATTGAGCAATTTTTTATACGTCTGTTGGCTGTTTGTGTGTCTTCACGGATGAAGTGTCTGTTCAGAACCTCAGTCCATTTTTAAATTGGATTGTTTTTGCTTTATTGTTGTTGTTGAGTTGTACAAATTATTTATTTTAGATATTAGCCCCTATCAGAGATACTGTTTGCAAATATTTTCTTTTGTTCTGTTGCCTGTTTGCTTTGTTGTTGGTTTCTTTTGCTGTACAGAAGCTTTTTACTTTGATATAGTCCCATTTATTTATTTTGCTTTTATTTCTCTTGCTTCTGAGGTGAAGTTCATAAAATTCCCCCCGAACCCAAGGTCTATAAGTTTAGTACTAATGTTTTCTGCTATACAGTTTATTACTTCAGGTCTTATGTGGAGGTCTTTAATCCACTTTGAGATAATTTTGGTATCTGGTGACATCCTCCTTCCAGCACACAATAATCAAAGTGTTCTCCGTTTCTGTGAATTTTTTTCTGTTTTGTTTATCTTCTTTTCATCACTGAGGCTCATGTCAATCTCTTCTGACCTAAAAAATTTTGATTGAGAATTTGGCTGATGCTCTTATGGGAGCTCCCTATAGGTAGGTAACTAACTATTTTTCTCTTGTTGTTTTTTGTTTTAAAGATTTATTTTTTATTATTTTTGAGAGAGAGAGAGAGAGAGAGAGAGAGACAGAGAGAGAGGCACAGAGAGACAAAGAGAAGGAGGAGGGCCCAGAGCAGTCTTCATAGTTGTACATCATCAGTTTTCAACATTGTTTCATTCCACACAGGTGGGAGGGGGCCACGCAGGGCAGGAACTGGGCTGGGGGCCTCCCGCATGGGAAGCTCACCCCAGTTCAACATATGGATCTGCATGGGCCAGGGCCGGGATTCAATTCTCGGTTTCTGGAGCTGCAAAGCAAGCGCTTAACCCACTGAGCCATCCCGGTTTCCCCTCTCTTGCTGCTTTTAAGGTTCTCTGTTTGTCTTTAATATGTTAATGTGTCCTGGTGTGGGCCCCTTTGGGTTCATCATGTTTGGGATTGTCTGTGCTTCCTGGGCTTAAATATCTATTTTTCTCCCCTGGTTAAGAGAATTTTCAGTCATTATTTCTTTAAATAGGTTTTCAATTTCTTGCTCTCTCTCTTTTCCTTTTGATATACAAATGATGCAAGTATTGGTATACTTGATGTTTGGCCCAGAGGTTCCTTGATCAATCTTAATTATTTTGGATTTTTTTTTTTTTTCTGTCCTGGTTGGGTGTTTTCTGTTACTTTGTCTTCCAGATCACTAAGTTGATCCTCTGATTAATCTAATCTATTGACTCCCTCTATATATTCATCACTTTAGTTATCATATTCTTAATTTCTAACTGATTTTTTTTTATGTTTTCTACCTAATTTTTATGTTTTCTATTTCCTTGTTGAAGTTCTCACAGATCATTAAGCATCCTTATAACCAGTGTTTTGAACTCTGCATCTGGTAGATTGCTTGTCTCTATTTTTTTACGTTCTTTGTCTGGCACTTTGTTCCGATTTTTTATTTAGGGCATGTTTGATTGTCTTTTTATTTTGGTTGCCTCCCTGTGTTTGTTTTCTATGTATTATGTAGATCTGCTATATTTCCTAGTCTTATTAAAGTGGCCTTATACAGTAGGTATCCTGTGGACCTGAGTGGCATAGTTTCCCTGGGTACCTGGGGTGGTTACTCCAGGTATGTCCCTTGTGTAGATCATGTGTGCTCACCTGTTTTAGTTGAACCTTGGTTATTGTTTGCAAGTTGAAGGGAGGGATTAACTCTAAGTCAGATTAGTTATGAGGACTGGTTATAACTATAGTAGAGGAGCTATTGTGTGGGGACTGACCCTATGAACAGGGCCCTGGCACCTTCCCAGTGTGTCCATTTGGGTGTGCTGCCACTAAGAAAGCTAGGTGGTGCTTAAGCTTGGTCAGAATCTGGCCACTGGGTGTGCTGGTGCCAGGGCCTCCAGAGAAGGACTGCACTGAAGGCTAAGTTCAGCTGCAGCTTGTGCTCTGCTCAGGGCCACCTGCCATGAGCTACAATGCAATCCACAGATGGTCACCACCCCCATGAGTCTTGGGGGTGCCTTGAGAGGCCAAGTTGTGAACTGAGGATGACTGCCACTACTGCTAGGCTTGGGATCACTGAGGGTCAGAGCATATGGAAGACTGATGTTACATGTTTGGGTTTTGTGAGCCTTTGACAGAGTTTAGCAAAGTTCACACCATGAACCAAAAGTTATTTGTACAGAAAAGCACTGGAAGCAGGTTGGGTGAGTTTTCAAGTTGGTGGGTGGATTTCAGTGAATCACCTTTGATGGAGCAAACTGTTACCCAGGTAGGTGGAGATTCAGCTATGGTAGCCACCTACCTCTGCAAGCCAGGAATGGGGCTCAACAGAGAATTATGAATTTTGCCAGCACTTCTGTCTGAAAGAAAGCAGCCCTTCCAGGCCTCAGTCTGAAGCCAGATAATTCAGTTCATCTCTATAGGTCTCCAGTGCCTTTCAAGCTGCTGCCCCAGAGGTAGAGCTCAGAGCAAGTGAGTCTATCAGCAAGTAAGCCTGTGTGCAGGCCCATTAAGAGGAATGCCTAGGACTTTACCTGGCCTTCATCTCACTTATCTTCAATCTTCACTGGTTTCACAGCCAAAAGTTATGGAGACTTCTTTCTCTGGCACTGGAACAATGAATTGGGTAGCCTGGTATAGGACCCCTCGTTCCTCTGGGGAGAATTCCACAGCCAAGATATCTTTCCTGATTTTTAATGGTCACTCACAGGTGTGGGACCAGGCCATTGTGCATCTCCACCCTTTCTACCAGTCTTCACATGACTATGTGTGTGTGTCCCTAGTTGCAGAACTTCAGTTTAACTAGATTTCAGGTGATTCCCAATGATTGTTGTTCTGTAGTTTAATTGTAATTTTGATGTGGTCATGAAACGATGCAATAACAGTATTTACCTACTTAAGTATTCTTTATTAGACCCATAGTAAAAGACTCAGATGTTTGTTTGTTTGTTTGTTTTTTGGGATATGGTATACCTCATACTCTAGCAAATTTTAACTCATTCTTTCTTGTATGTGCCTGGAACTTGCCTCTATATCTTCATTCATATTCTTTAACTGACTATTACATCTTTCTACACTTCAATTTATTATTTCTACCATGTTACAGCATCAGACCCAGACTTTTAAATAATTAATAGTTCCCTTAAACATAAATGTCTGCTCCGTTTTGAACCACCATATCATATACATTTCAACTATGTAGTACTATAAAAAATTATATGTGTACCTATTTTGGAATTGTCTCATTCAATTGTTGTCTAGTAGACTATAAGATATGCAATATCTATGACAATGCATTACTCTTTTTTTTTCAAGATTAATTTTATTGTTTGAGAGAAGGTGAGAGAGAGAGAGAGAGAGAGAGAGAGAGAGAGAGAGAGAGAGAGAGAGAGAGAGAGAGAGAAAGAAAGAGAGAGGGCCCAGATGTACTAGTTGTACATCATAAATTTGACATGGTTTTGTTCCACACCAGTCGATGTGGGACCATACAAGGCTGGAACCAAACTGGGGCCTCTCACATGGCTGTTGGGAATCTTCATTACCACCCTGGCAGTTACCAGGTGTGCCATAGTTTAGCACATGCGTTTGCACAGGCTGGGGTTGGGATTCAATCCCCAGGCCTTGTGGTTGCAAGGCAAGGACTCAACTTAAGGAGCTATCCCAGCATCCCTAATGTGTTACTTTTTAAATAATCTGCTTCAGGCAAAAATACTCTATAAATAAATATTGGAATTGAAATATTCTTCTTTGATAATTTTATTTCTGTTATTTATTTTATGTTTTTGTTCTGAGTCCTTTTTATTTTTCTTAAATGTATTATTTACCACTTATTTAACTATTTTTATATATTCTTATTAGTGAGCTTTCAGAAATCTGAGAACATATTATATATTTTGAATTCACTCAGTCATATAGCACATAACTGGACCTATAATAGATGCTCAGTAAACTACTATGGCTTGCTGAATTTAATTATTTTTATAATTATGGTTATATTCAGAATATAAGAAAGCCCATTTGATGCAGGATGAAAGTTTTTCTTGGTATTTTTAAGTAAAATCAACATTATTCAGATCATAGAACATCAAATAACTTACAGAATATCCAAAGGTAAAACAAAATAAGGAATATTAATTATGCAATAATGTAGTTAAATTATTATTAATCCAATGTATTTATCTTACTAGGAATTGAATGCTAAGCCCTATGATGTATTTATTCAAGCTATATATACTGAAATTTTGTGTTGTAAAGAACCAAAGTAAGCTTGCATCATACAAACTGCCTATGTAAAATGCTAAATTGCTAACAACATTCTTCTGGTGGACTTTGAGTTTAGGGTGGCAAAATATCTCATTTGGTTGTCCATTGAAATCTTATTATTAATTTTTCTTACTTTGGTAAAAGAGAGTGAAAGAGTCAATAACAATTTAATTTCCCCCCGAGATCCAGAAAGCGAGCAAACTATGAATTTGCATAGCCAGGAAGCATTAGGTTTACACCTTTGTGTGTGTGTGTGTGGTGTGTTGGGCTGTTTTTAAGCAATACATTTATGACCTATGGCTTGCCAACTTTGAAGTATTAGCCCTTTTTATTCTTTTTTAACCCGCCGTGGCCTTATTTTTGCAGCAGTTTTACTTCTATTCATCAGCAGGCTTGCTTTAAGACTACAATGAGTCCAACTGACTGCTCCAAAAATGTGCTGTAACTTCTGGCTGAGCCTTAAGACATTTTAGAAGCTCTTCTTCACACGAGCGAAAAGGCACCAAGCCACTACACACACACATAAATCTGTCAATTATCTAGTCTGGAACGAAGTTCGCGTCACTAAAGGGAAAAAATATGCTGAGAGATTGCAGTTCCAGCACTGAAATTGCTATTTGGTTTATTTTATTCTGGGGTGGGTAGGGGAGTTATTTTGTTCTGCATATATAAAGTTTGCCATTGATTTGATTTCTTCAAATGTACGGGGTGGGGGGAGGGGTGGAGATATGCAAGCATAAAAAACATTCACAGAATATTAATGCTAAAGAAAGTCTTTTAGAAATAGATTATTATCTCTTGCACATGTGAATAGAAAAGTTTAATTTCTGAAATATGAATATCTATGAAATTTATAGTGGATGAAAGAAAACTGCGGCAAATTGGGCTTTCACTATTTTGAACATTCTTTGTAGCTATTTTCTTCCTTGGTGACAATTGTCATATTGAATTAATTTTGGAGTAATTTTTGTTAATTTAAATAAGGAATAGATATGTAGGTGGAGGATAGGGTAAGGAAGGTGGAAAAGCTAGAGCAGAAGAAGTAAGAGCAGATATTCTATAGTATGTAAAATAGTATATGAGGTGTTATTACTGATATCATTTGTAACTGAAATTGAAGGTGATTACATTCTAGTATAGTCACGTGCATGAGACATTTAAATCTGACAGGTACCAAGTATCCACACTGTGGAAATTCTCAACCCTTTATTGCTGCAGAAAATTCTGGTTCATTTTCTTGGTGTACAGTTGTGTATCTGTTTTCCAAACTTAGAACTCACTACTTTTATGAAAATTTAGCTTCTGAAAGTGCTGAACAATGCAGGCAGCCTGAGAGAAAAAGAAATGATTCTAAAATAATTATAGTAAATAGAGTTAGGATAAATGATCAAGTTCGGCTTTTAAAAACTTTTAGATACAAATCAAACCGTAAAAAGCAAATTTGCAAATTCTTCAGCATTATACTGGGGAGAATGTATTCCTAAAGCTGAAATTAAAACATTTTTCTGCCAATGTTTTCCCTGATTTATCCAATTTATCTAAGTTACTAAAGGTTCTATATTGATGATAATTTCAAAAATAAGAATAAAAGCATAATAGTAAAATCTCAAGTTTTTTACCTAAGTACACTTTATTAAAAAAATACTCAAAGTAAAATGTAATTCAAAATTAGTTGTTCTTTACCATCCAACACAATCAGGAAGATAAAATAAATATGTCAATTTCTCTAAACGTTTACCTATGTTTTAATAAATTATTCTAGAATCAAACATACTTTATAAAATTTTTCTTTATATGCCTTTGGAGTTTTCATGCTTTTGATCATTCCAATTAAATCAAATAAGAAAGAGATTATTATATCACAACAAAAATTTAAAAATGTTAAAAATAATTGAATCGATACATTTTTAAATCAATATTTGATTCACATGCAGTTATAAGAAATGATACAGAGAGATCTCATCTACTCGTATCCAGTTTTCACCCACAGTCACATTTGATAGAACTATATATAACATCATAACCAGGATATTAATTGTGATTTCAGTCAAGATATACATGATTTCTAGTACCATGAAATCCCTCATGTTGCCTATTTATAGTGACAACTAATGTTCCATTGCCATATTATGAACAACCATTAAACTGTATTGAATTTTATAATTTTGTATTCAAAATTTTAACATATATTATATATATTCCATGGGTGCTTAGAAAATGTGTATTCTGCTTTTGTTGGACTAACGTGTTTTATAAATGTCATTTGCACCCTTTGGGTTGATAGTGTCATTCAGGTTTATTTCTTCATTTATTTTCTGTGTAGTTGTTTAATTGTTCATATAGGGATGTTGAAATTTCCCACTATAGTTATAAATATATCTGTTTCTTCTTTCAATTCTATAAATTTATGTTTCACATATTATGTAGCTCATACACATTCAGGATTGCTATGACTTCTAGGTGGATTTACATTTTATTATTATATAGCATCCCTCTCTGTCTCTGGTAATTTTCTCCACTCTGAAGTATAGTTTATCTGACATTAATATAGTCATTCTTTCTTTTGATTAATAATTTCATGATATAAGTTTTCCCATACTTTTATATTTAATATAGCTATAGTATTAATATTATATTTGAAGTTAATTTCCTATAAATAACAAATAGTTGGGTCATTTTATTTAAAGTCACTCTAACAAAGTCTTTTTCCTCAGTAGTTTATTTAAACCAGTGGTGTCCAACTATTTGGCTTCCCTGGGCCACACTGGAAGAAAATTTGTTTTAGGCCACACATAAAATATACTAACATTCATGACAGTTGATGATCTAAAAAAAAAAAAGTCACACAAAAGTAATCTCATTGTTATAAAAATTTGTGGTGGGCCTCATTCAAAGCCATTAAATGTATGTGGCCTAATTTAGATCACATACATTTAATGCAATTATTGGTAAGTTAAGATCTAAGTCTTCTATTTAATTTTATGCTTGTTTTTTTTCTCTCTCGCTATTTTATTTTTAGTCTTCTTTCAGGCTGTTTGAATATGTTTTAGAACTTTATTTTAGTTTATTCATAATGTTTTAAACCATAATCTCCTTATATAAATTTTGTAGTGATTACTCTAGGTATTTTATTATAGATACAGAATGTATTATGGTCTACTGGTGTTGATATTTTACTATTCAAGTAATATTTCAAAACCTTTCCTACCTTAATCCTTCTTACCCTCTCATTTGTACCATAAGTATCTAATTTAAAATATTTCTTCCACATGCTGTTAGAATCACATTAGACATTTTTATAATTTTTGTTATCACTTGAGAGGAGTAAGGGTTTTTCATTCCTGCTGGATGGGGGTAAGATTTCTGAATGTCTACTAAGTGTCTAATGACAGTACTCTAGCTGTGAATACTGGGAGTGCCTAGTTACTGCTCTCAAGACCTCCCATGACACCACAGGCTTCCACTGACAATACTCCCATGAGGAATGGGACAGTTGTTTTTACTTCCAGGTACCATTGAAAGTTCCCCATGTGGTTTCTGCTTGTATGACAAGTTGTCAAGGTACTTCCTTTCAATCTGGTAAATGTGTAAGTTTTTGCTCCCCACTTACCCTTCGTTGATGTAAGGGGAAATGGGGCCAATATTTTTTTCTGTGGTGTTTGTCTCACATAGACCAGCTATTGTATAAATATTTTCTCCTTTTTTAGATCCTGGTCCTTTAGGGATTTTTATGTCTGTGATTGTCAACATTCAACTGTGTTGTCTTCTTCAGCTTCAACTTCAGTATGTACAAAGTAAAAAGAATAACCATGGTAACTCAATCACCCTGGTATTCCTGGGTTCCGGAGTTCCTAGTCTGCTTGCTTTTTTCTTCCCATCTTTCAAAGGCTTCTTATGTTTCTTATACAGTGTCTAGGGTTTTAAGTTGTATGTAGCTGAAGAAAAGAAAAAAGTACATTTACTTAATTTTTCTGGAAGCATAAATGTGATTAAAAATGTTTTTGTTTGTTTGTTTGTTTTCTCTTAAATTATTTTTTAGAATTTAATGAGTAATGGTATCTCCCCAGAATAAATACATAAGACACATGAATATATGAAATATTATACAGAATTCATTAGACTCAAGAACATACTACATTTAATCCATAGATACCCCATCAAAATAAGGTTTTTATTTTAAAAATAGTATCCTCACTTAAAACAAATTAACTTTAGCAAAATTTTTTGAGTACTAATAGCCTACTAATCATTCTTTTAATGTTTGACTGCTATTTCACCATTTATCACTATATAACACTCAATTTTAAGAAATAATTACAGTAGACTTTCAGTTAACCAGGATCATGGGGATTGGTAGATGGCCAATAAATGTAAGTATACTCTTCATTAATTAGAAGTCAAATAACTGGCAAAATCTAAAGCAAAAATTCTTGCCAATTGTTTGAGATTTTGCCAGTTCCTTCAGTTCTGCTTAACAAAGAGTCTACTGTACCTTAATTTTAGAGTTAAAGGTCTTGAGACATAGATTATGTAGCTTCTCTAAAGAATTAAGAGTGATTTGGAATCTAACTCTTGTATAGTATATTAATCAAGTTACAACTAGGCTAACTGGTGTGTCATTATGGCCATGACAGTGCATTGGGAAGCTGTTCTTACCCTTTTGCATTATAGAATATAGTATGTATGCTGCCTTTCACAGTTTCATAATACTAAACCCTTCTCATGAATATATTAGATGTGCCAAATTATTCTAAAATCATTTTTAATCCTTTATTATAAACAACACTCTTTCATATTTAAGCCCTTTATACATTTTTGTTCAAGGTAGAGCAAATGACAAAATAATTAAATGAAGGTTTTTATTTAAGTCACATTAAAAAGAATATGAATTATGTATAGTGTTTTTTGCAAAGCAATCTTAACTTTACTCAGGCTATATTATTATTATAACTATTTTCATTTTGAAACTATATAAACAATATTGTAGGAAAAGCACACAAGCAATTATTTGAATGTTGTTAGAAAACAAAATGTTTAGCAAATGCTACAATATAAAATCTAAAAAAGTTGGATAAAACAAATTTTAATATTGCAGTTTTAAAGATGAATTAGAAATGTGATTTTAAACTCCTGGTTGATATTTAGGAAAAGATGTAAAGGCAAAAATATCACAGCAGCTATGAACACTCCTAGTACCCAGATTTTTGTTTCTAAAATATCATTACTCATTAAGTCTTCTTAGATAGTAAAAATAATGAGGGTTGATTTTAGATCTGGAGAAAGGAAAGCATCCACTGATAGTAGGACACGAAATATAAGATTTTATTGTACTTTTCTTTCAACTTTCTCTGTTTGAAATTTTCATAATACAATTGAAATACAAAAGAAATACAAAATTAAAAAGAAGAGAAAGAACAAAGAAAGAAAGAGAGAAAGAAGAAAGAAAGAATAAGAGAGAGGGGGAAGAAAAGAAGAAAGGAAGGAAGAGAAAAAAAGAAAGAAAGAAAGAAAGAAGAGAGAGAGAAAAAGAAAGAGAAAGAAGAGAGAAAAAAAGAAAATAGAGAGAACAAGAAAGAAAGAAAGAGAGAGAGAGAGAGAGAGAGAGAGAGAGAGAGAGAGAGAGAGA
>PVKE010042412.1:0-13761 GCA_004027555.1 Craseonycteris thonglongyai
AGAGAGAGAGAGAGAGATACAGAGACAGAGACAGAGAGAGAACTGAACTGGGGGAGCTCCCAGTTCGGCACATGGTTCTGCACGGGCCAGGGCTGGGGCCAGGATTCGATCCTCGGTCCCCAGTGCTGAAAGTGAGCTCTTAACCCACTGAGCCATCCCGGCTTCCCCTAATGTGTATATTAGAAAAGAGAATATTTAAAATTAATGAACAGAAGCTTCAGACCAAGACGTTAGAACAGCCAAAAAACAAAGAACTGGTGGTGAGTGGGACCTGTTACGCAACTGGTCTGTCCCAGCCTCTACTTTCTCATCTCTGACGTGGGGACACTGGCATTTGCCTTGTAGGGTAAGATGCGTTTGGGATGTGAGCACACAGGCTGCAGGGCCCAGGGCCAGGCAGACATTGGTTAGTGCTGTGTCCTTGGTTGGACGCTAGGCCTTCAGGGAAGTAGCAGGCAGCAGGCGAGATGGGGAGGAGCAGAATGGTGTTTGCGCTTTCCACTAGGGCAGGAGCTCACTACATGCCCGCTGTCCAGATTTGGTCTGACTGCATAGGAGGTAAATTGTGGTGGTGACTCCAAGCCATGGAGACGGCGTCTAGCATGCTGGCGCTCACCGTGCTTGTCTTTCAGCTCTGGATGAGGACTGCGGACAACCTTGAGCTCTCCCTCTTTTCTCATCTTGTGGAAATCCTTCGATCACCAAGGTAGGCGGGGCTTCGGCAGCCTGGCTGTTAAAATCTAATGCTTCACCCAGAGAACAGAGGCTGAGAGGCAGGATGGCCAGCGACGCAGCAGGCAGAGCCCTTGCCCACGCCCAGAGCACTGGGTTCCCCACGGAGCACGTCTGTCCTAGACTGTTCAGGCTGCTATAATGAAAATATGATAGCCTGGGTGGCTTATAAACCACAGAAATTTGTTCCTCACAGTTCTGGAAGCTGGAAGTCTGAGATCAAGGCACTGACAGATTTAGCATCTGGTCAGGGCCCTACTTCCTGGTTTATAGAGGGCTGTCTTCTCATTGTAATATCACCTGGTGCAAGGGGCGAGGGAACGCTCTGCTGTCTTTTTTTAGGGCACTAATCCATTCATGAGGGATCACCCTTGTGACCTAATCACCTCCCGACTCCCCGTCTTGAAATACTATCCCATTGAGGATTAGTTTCAGCGTAAGAGCGGATGTGTGTGTGCAGGGGGGCAGACACAAGCACTGTCTAGGCAACGCTGTTCCCAGTGGCTCACGTGTGTGGGGCACATCTGTATCCCCTGCTGGTCTTGGGTCTTGGGAAGTGCCTCTCTAGCCCTGGCAACTAGCACCTTCTCAGGGCCCGTAAGTGAAGCCAGCAAAGGAGAGCACGTCTCAGTGTCCTGTCTGCCTCCTGAGCCACTGTCCCTCTAAGTGACTTCTCCACATCATGTTTTGAATGAGTCCAGGCTCTTTTGGTTGCAAGTGGCAGAACTACAACTCCAGCGGATTTAGGGGAGGAAGAAAAGGTGGAAAGGAAGGGGGAGGAAGAAAGGAAGTGCCAAAAGAGGGACTTGACGGCTTGTACCATTAAGTAGGCAGGTCTCCGCTGGGCTGGGTGGCACTCACGTTTTTTCTGAGGTCTGTGCTTTCTTGCTGGCTGGCATTGTCTCAGCAGGCAAGCTCCGCAGAGCATACACTCAGCACAGGCAGCAGACAGTGCGTCTCTGTACTCTGCAGTCCTAGTAATAGGGTGGACTGTCCCAGGGCCATGTTGGGCCACACTGCCAGGATGGGGGCATGACTTCACCACTGGGGTGGGTGGAGGGAAGCTAGAAAGAAGCGGCTCCCAAAGAAGACCGGGGGCTGGGATCGGAATAAGGGAGAAGGGAAGCAGGGAATTCACAGCCTCCTCTCAAGTCCAGATGTCCCAGCGTTTACTAGCACCTTGGGTGTTCCGAATGTATTTGGAAACATCTTTCCCTTCAGTCGCTCATGTTTGCATATGTATTATGCAAACCCACTCCATTTCACACAGTTCTTAGTGCTGGGATTTCAGAGAGCAAGACCCAGTCCTATGACAAAGGAACACGGAAGAGCAGGCTGCTCAGTGTTGTGATGAGAACGCTCACAAAAGACAGAGGTTACTGGCAGGCAAGGGACACATGGGGCCGGCTCTGCCTCTTGTGTGTGTAGGAATGTGGGCAGAATTGAACACGTTAGCACGGAAAGGACAGTTCAGGAGCAAGCTACTCAGATACACCCTCCTCCGCCTTTTTTGTTCTTTTCCATTGTCTCCTTTCTCTAGGTACCTTTTTTTTTTCTAAGAGGGGAGCATTTACCCTGGGATCTGTTTTCTTGGCAGGGGCTGGGGGGAGTGCAGGTTACTGGAAATTGCACTGTGATTATCCTAAGGAAGGGGTGTGGATACTTGAATTTTGTCTTGTTCCCCTTTGACTCTCAGTGGCGTGTTCATCCACTTTGTGGTTTGGGGTGGGCAGGAAGAGCACTCACTAGACAGGCTCGCCAAGGGCCCCGTGCCCCTGGCTGTTGGGAAGTGCTGGTGGTCACATGCAAGTCTGCTGGCTTCGTTCTGCATTTTCTGAGACCACCATTAGTCTTCCCCGAGGCTGGGAATTTAAAAGTCAATAAAAGGGGTTTGTGCTGGAAGGCAGATTCCGGGGAGTAGAAGGGTATGGGAGCCTTATCCCCGAACGACTCTGGCACTTGGCAGACGCTCATTTGATGGGTGTCTGACAGCATTTTGATGAGTTGCCAGGTGGGCATTGGAGTCAGAGGGCCACAGAGCAAGCTCAGCCTGGAAAATCTTTTTAGCAGAAACACAGCGAATTTGGTTCATTCCAGTAAAAGCTTTTTACTGCCTCTACCAGGAAAGGACCCCGAAATGCTGAAATTGCTCACCAGGCACAACTCATACCCAAGCTCGTCTTCCTGTTTAATGAGCCAGGCCTCACCCCCTCCAAGATCCCCACCATCGTCGCCATCCTGGGTTGGCAGCTGAAGGGCCACTTCAGCACCCAGGACTTGCTCAGGTAACACAGCGAGCCTCCCAAGGGGACTGGCAGAGCCTCGGGAACGGTGTGTGAGGGGCATACAGGCCCCGGCTCTTCTCACCGCACTCCCCATCAGTGCAGTGGCAGCTTCTGTTCCTTGGAATCTTTGAGGGGGTCTCTGCAGGGCCGAGAGTTGAGAAAAGAGTGGGCTATGCAAACCCCCAGTCGGGCTATGTGGTCACTGCTCCCTGGTGCTCAGATCTGCCTGCTGTGCCAAGAATTCAAGGCTCCCTGTGAGCATAGCCGTCACCACCAGCTGCTGACCCACCAGGTCTGCCTTCTGCAGACTTCCCAAAGGACAGTTCCAGCTGGCACAACATGTAGCCTTTTCCGCCCTCATCACAACCCATTGTAGTGAGATGGCAGAGCCAGTAAGTGCTCTGATGACTGCTGAGAGGTTGTGGAAGTCTCTGGAAGTCTCTCACTGACCACAGAATGCTGTGATTCCCGTCAAAGCTGTTGCAGGGTTCCTGTGGAGAAAGCCTTCAGTGGAATGTGTTCTCTCTCTGTGTTTAGGATCACTGTGTTTGTTGTGTACACCCTCAAACCTTCGTCGGTGGATGAGCGGCAGATCTGTGTAGACGGAGCCCTGGAGCCCTCTGTGCCTGGTGAGACGGCCTTTCCCAGAGGCCAGCCTGAAGACAGCAGGACGGGCCTCACAGCCCCCTGAGAGCCACACTCTTGTGGGACCACGTTGTAGAGGGAAAATCCGAGGCACAGCCAGGGGAAGGCCCCACAGCTGAGCTGCTATTCCCAAACAATGGCTTGTGAGGTCATGTTTTATGATTAGGGTCACCAATCAAATTAAACTGCCTGTTCTTCTTTTACAACCTAGAACAGCTCCCAGGCTAAAACTCCATTCCCTGTAGACCAGCAGGGAGGCATTCCTCATGCTGCAGCCCCTGCCTGACTGCCTGGTTGACTCTCTCCACCCTTATTCCCCCCAAGAACCCCAACTGCAGCACTCAGATGCACCGCAGGGCGTGACGTGGCATGGTCTGCCCTCCGGCCGTTTTGCACGGGCTGTTCTTTCTGCAGGAATATCGGCCCTGCCCCACCCCCACTCCTCACCTCACCTGCTAGACATGCCATTCCGAGCGGCACTGAACCCCACTGCCACCCCCTCTTGCTGCTAAGCCATGGGCTTACTCCACTGGCCAGATCTGCGCTTCATTTCTTGAGTGTCTCTGTCCCCAGCAGCTACGCCACATCCCACGTTCCCTCTGCTGGGGCAGATGTGAGGGAATGGCTCCTGTCAGTTTTGTCCTTAGCCTCCAGACCTGTGCTGCACAAGATGGGAGCCTTGTGCCTTTTAAAACATTTTTATGAATTGAATTTTAATTAATTGAATTGATGCAATTAGTTGAAATTGGTTGCAATTAAAAATTCAGTTTCTCAGCCACACTAGCCCCGTTCCAAGTGCTTGATAAACCACACAAGGCCCGTGGCTACTGCACAGATAGTGGAGATACAGAACATTCTTATCATTGCAAAAGATTCTCTTAGACAGTGTCCTCAATCCAGTTACATTCGCTTTAAGAGAGAATTTAGATCAATATTGAAAAGTAGGAACTACTTTGCCATTTTGTAGATGAGGAAACTGAGGCTCAGAGAGATTAGGAGCTTCCTAAGAGATGGGGAGAGAATACAAATGGAGGCCAATCTGACTCCCCTTCTTCAAGTTGCCTTGTTGGTTCTATTTCTGCAGCCCTGTGTCTGCGCCCCAATTTGGCTTTAAAAACCTGGCCACTCCAGGGAATAAATGAAGGGATCATGAGCCATCAGTGAGCCTACTTAGTCAACTCTCCTTCTTAGATGGACTCCATTCTGAAACTTCTGTCTAAAAAACATTTTCTATGAAGACAGTGATCACATGTCCTTTGGTGCTATAATAACATGCAGAAGTAACATTTCTTCTTCCACTGGATCTATTGACTTTTTGCTGTAATTCAAGTTCTGTTCTGACTGTAGCATCAACATGCCAGAAGTCTAGCCTGGAAGCAAATTGAGAGCAGGAACCAAGATGGAGGACCATAGTTCTCACACTGTGCTCCCAATGACTTGTATCATACCCAGCTCATAGTAGGTGCTCAAGAAATGTTGCAGCCTATGATAATTAAAAAAATTCTTCTACTGGAAGATAAATTTTACCTTATCATTTTTAGGATTTTGGGGGATTTGGAGAGCACTGCAAACATCTCTTGTTAAAGGAAACTTTAGGAACAGGTTCTGAAAAAATTTACAGCACTGTATTGAAGTCTAGAATTGAATGCCAAAATTTAGAGTCCCATCCATGCCCCAATTCCTGGGCGAAATAAGCATTTGGCGAATATGATCACTTACTGCTGCAAATATTATGTCTCTTTACATCCGTTTTCTCTCAAATCTAAATTTTCTTTTTGTAGCTGGAAGCCAAACATCTGGAAAGACAATCTGGCTCAGAAACCAGTTGCTGGAGATGCTGCTCAGTGTAATATCTTCCTCCCAACTTCATCTGTCCTCTGAGTAAGTAGCTCCAGGAAGAGGCATTTGGCACGAGGCTGCCTCATACAGGGTGCGGTATTAAAACCTTTTCTTAATGAAAAGTGTAGCTTCTCCAAGTCAGCTTTCTGCAGTGTGTTTCCTACACTAGTCAGGAAGAAAATTATATTCTCTCCACTCAATAAAGCAGACCTTGCCTTAAGATATCTTGATGCAAATGTTTAATGGGCATGAGTGACTCAAAACAGATTTGGTGTAATTACAATAAACTGCTTTGCCACCATTGCTATAGTATAATTGTTATTGTTTTGGCACTTGTGTCAATTGCTGATTTTGATGTCTTGTATTTGGCAGACAATAGAATGGAGAAATGGTTAGCTCGAATAACATCTATTCAGGAAAAGGCTTGCCAAATTCCTCTGCTGTTTACTGTTAGTTACTTAGTTATTTTTTCCAAGTCAGAAAAAGAAGTATCTTCCTTCAATTAACTTTCAAAACAGTGTGTGATCATAAAACTCCATGACCTCACTCCCACTGACTGCTTGCTTTACCTTCAACTCTGGAGTCGTTTATTCAACAACTATGTGTTGAGCACCTACTGTGTGCCAGACTCTGTTCCTCGATCCGAGGATATGGCGCTGAGCGAGTCAGTCCAGGCCCTTGCTCTGACCAAATTGCCATTTTAGCGTGTATGCTGGAGAGGAATGAGGTGGGAGCTACCGCTCCCTAAAACAGCTTGCAAATACCGCTCAAAAATTTGCTAGCCCATAAGTATGTACATTGCTAGAATCAAAACATGGTAGTAACAGAGAACTTGGAAATGAGCTAGTCCAAACCCTTCCTTTTCTTTTTGAAAGGGAATATAGTGTAGTGCTTAAGCACCTGGACTCAGATACCTAGACCTTCTGGCTTCAAATCCAAGCTCTGTTCCCAGGAACCTAGGGGAAGTAACTTAAGCCCTTGAGGCATCTCTTCTACTCATCTATGTGAGGATGAAAATAGTACTGGCCATAGGCAGAAATTAATATGTAGAGAGCCTGGAATATGGTGCCTGGAATACTATACATGCTTCATCCTCCTCTTCCTCCTCCTCATCCTCATCACCACCATCACCATCATCTTTATGGAGGAGAATGAGCACAGTGCATTGAGAGTTCTGACAAAGTCATCCAGTAGGTCATGCGGAAGCAGGGCTACACGACAGGCTGGTCTCTTGATTCCTACGCAGCCACACCCTCACCTGCCTAGCCCGGCAGCTGGTGCCAAGAACACTGCTTGGCACAGGTAGCTCCTGCCCTGGCTCCCAGGACTCTGGGTCTTTTGTTAAGTGTTTGCCTCTGAAGATTGGCTGCCCACCTCCCTGCCCTCTAGTTCCCTCTAGCAAGTCTGTATGCTCCAGATTCATCATTTAAAAATTCATTTTTGAAAGTGACAGGTAATCATCTTTTTGTTTTCCTAAGCTGGTAAAGATGCAGAACCTTTGGACTATTCCATTTTGCTTAATTTTGACAAGGGTATAATAAAGCAAGGTAAATAACCATTCTGTGTTTCATATGACTGTATTGTTGTAATTACATCAGTGACTATACTGTGTAAGTGTGAATATCAGTGGAGTAGAGCCGTCAAGGGGCCTGCATGTTTTACATCTAAAGACATAGTTTCCAATTACTTTGAAGACTTTTGGCCAACTTACATTTCAGTCATTAATAGACAACTTCATCCATTTTGCAGCAACTTTGCCAGCATTTTATTTACCATTCTTTTAAAATGGAATATGTGCTTTGCTAAGTGGTACCCAGATGTTAACAGTAGCTTGCCTTTCCTAGGTGACTAATGAGGCTAGACATTATTTGTAATTTCTGGCTGTGCCATTTGCTCCTGGGCCGAGCGAGAACTTACTGCATTTATGGATCCTCTAGGAAAAAAGAAGAGGTATTCCTGAGCCTGGCACCTGACTGGTTCCTGTTGCTCGTGCAGGGCCACCTGCACCCGAGCACCACCGTGCTGGGATTAAAGCTGCTGCTGCACTTTTTGTCAAGCCCCGCCCTCCGTGGGCGATTTAAAGATGGCCTGTCTGCAGGGTCCTGGGTGCAACACAGCTCCGAAGGTGTGGACATCATGATGGGTGAGTGGGCAGCATCTCCAGGAGGCCTGGTGCCAGCTCATCGTGGGCTGTGACTGGACACCTGCCAGTGTCCTCTTCGCTGGGACCCTCAGGAGCACCCTGAGCTCTGACTCCGGTCAGCCCATCCCTCTCTATATTCTGTTTTAGGACCCTCAAGCGCCTCACTGTTCTCCAGATACTGGGGGCTTCTCTCCATTCCTCAAAGGCTCTGTCCCTCTTCCTGGGATGCTTCCTCCAGCCCCAGCAGGCACCTTCAGTCTGGTGGAGATACATCCTCAAGGTCCCAGTGCACATGCCACTCCCTCCAGGAGAGGAGAGTCCCGCATGAGTTAGGACACCACTGTTAGAGTCTCTTTGCCCATATTAGTTTTCGTTACAGTGCTTATCACAAGCATATACTTATTTGATATTTAATTGTTTCATGTCTGTCCCTCCCACTACATTGTCAGTACTTGGTGAGGGCCTTGGGTTCTGGATATTTTGTAGGCACATTATGTCCATGTTGTCTAATACAGAGTTGCCTTGTGGACTCTAACGTGGTAGTCACTAAATACCTGTTTTTGAATGAATGAATGAGCATGTCAGGAATAGGGAAAGGAATTCTTGTTGCACACTTTTTGTACCCATGTGTGTATGACATGTATTTCTATGTGGCATTTTCATGAGATGGGTGGGTGGCAGGGAATTTCCTCCTGAGCCTCATCCTCACCTTGACCAATAGTGTGTTCTCAATCAGATTTTGTGCCCCTTCCGCCTGACTAATAGATAACCTGAAGAGCCGTCCTCCCACGCCTGACCACAGCCCGTGCCTGCTTCCTGGGTTCCGTGTCTTGAACGACTTTCTGGCCCACCGTGTTCATATTCCGGAAGTCTACCTCATTGTGGCTACCTTCTTCCTACAGACACCACTTACAGAGCTGGCGGACAGCCCCAAAGTAGGTTCTTGGGACACCCATGGGATGGAGTGGCACACTTGGTTTTCTGATGTCACATGACTGAGGCAGTTCCCTAAGACTTCACCCTTCTTGGCTCCACTTCTTCCAGCTTCTATGAGCCTGGCCTGCTTCCTTCCCCAGCATCCACAAGCCTTGGCTGGCTCTTCAAATCCCCTTGACTTCCTCTGCCTTTGCCTCCTCTCATCCTCCCCAGAAGGTCTCCGTTTACATCATTCCCATTTAAACGTGCTTCCTCATTTTGGGCCCAGCTAGAGAAATCTGCCATGATGGGGGTGGGATCAGGAGGCGGACTGCTGTCACCACAGACTTAGAATCTGTTGACGCCTTCAGAAAAAACATGCGCCCTGACCTTAGGATGCCCTGCATTCTAGCGTAAACCTTATTTGCATCGCGTCCTCTGCCCCACAGCTGCATGACTTACCTCATTGTGGGAGTGGAGGCTGCTCAGAAGGGGGCATTGCCTCAGTACCCTGCCCTACACCATCTCGTTTCACCATCACCCTCTTCACCACCTTCTCTCAGTGTCACTGGCCAAGGCAGCTTCTCAAGCTGGTCAGCATTCTTTCTACTCCTTTCCTGAGTGACCTCACCTCACTGTATCCCCTCTTTCTTCTGTATTTTCAACATCTCCTTTTGGACTGACTCTTTCCTCATAGACCATAAGTAGGATAAACTATGTCCCATGTAAAACCAGAAGCTGCCTCTTTGACTTATACTCCTGACCAGTGTTCATCTTGTTTGCCCCTCTCCTATTCTTCCATGGCTGAATTTCTCCGAAGACGAGCCTACACTCGCCATACATGCTCACTCGCTTGCTCGCTCACTCAATCTCGCTCACTTGCTCACTTACTCACTCACTCAGTCACTTGCTCACTCACTCGTTCGCTCGCTTGCTCGCTCATTCACTCACTCCGTCACTCACTTGCACCAAATCCAAGTCCTCATTGGCTCCCTCTTGTGGGATCAGGTTCAGGCTCCATAGCCAGCCTGAAGCCTCTTCATGCTTGAGTATCTGACTGGTCTCCCCAGCCCGGCTTCCTCCTCAGCTGCCCTCCTGAGTGACCTCTGCAATAGGACCAGCTGCATTGTCCTCGCCCATCTGTGCCTTTAATGAGCCTGCTGTCTCACCATCATCTGCCTCGGAGGCCACCTCCTGCTCAGGCCCCCAGGACAGAGGAGTCCTTTCCCTCCTTGGTGGCTCAGCATCCCTTCGCCTGATGTGGCACAGACACATTTACACATCTCCCCCTTTCCTTAGGCACTGAGCACTTTAGGAACAGACCCACCTTTCCCTCACCTTCCGGGGCCCCTGACAAACCACAGACTCAGAAACTGTTTCTTGGTCTTAATGGAGTTGGATTATACCACACTGAATTGATATGGAGTATGGGCATGGCTTTGCAAATAGAAGACTACAAAATGTACCCCTCTAGCACATCCTTATATGTGACAGATCTAAATCTTGATAAATGCTAGTAGTGTTATTGATCCCACTTCAAAACGAAGTTCTGAATATGCTTGTAAGTTCATCAAAATCTTGTATTTTTATTTCTCTGAGACTGTGTCTAAGAAACAAACATCTGCTGAGTGTCAGGACCTGTGATAGACGTTTTACATATTTCATTTCACTTAATGTTTATGACAGTCCCATGGGGGGAGACAATGTCATTTCCATTTCACAAAGAGGGAAACTGAACTGCCAAGAGGCTGAATAGCTTGCTTACATCCAGCTCTTAAAAGACAAAATCAGATCTTCCTGCTTGTCAGCCAATGCTCTCCCCACTATACTCTGCATTTTCCCTGAAGCAAATTCATCATATGTCTTCTATAGTCTCATTTACAAAAATCATTAAAGTTGATGACATTATTTAAGATGTCAGACCAAGAGCACTAAACTCAACACAAGTTGTCGTGGGGTCTTCAGCCCCTTCTTGGAGTTGTGCATTTCCCATATACACTGAGTGGGCTGAAACTCCCCAGATGGGCCAGCTACCTAGCATGTGACTATGCTGTTTTGCCATCTCTACTGGGCCCCCTGGGAAGCACAGTGCGCTGGCTGGAGAGCTGGTCCTCTGGGTGTGTAGTCGCAGGTCTCTTTGCAGCCCCAGCTTTCTCTTTCAGGACAGCCTGGATTCCATGCTTCAGTGGTTGCTGCAGAAGCACCACACAGAAGAAGTCCTCCGGGCTGGGCTGTGCACTGAAGGGGCCTTGCTGCTCCTGGAAATGCTGAAAGCCACTATCAGCCAGGTAAGAACTGGTCCTTACATGTCGTGTTGAGGATCAGATGGGCAGACATGGTTGGAAGGGTCACCTGACTTCCCAGCACTTTCCAAGTAATTAGCAAGTGTTATTGAGAACTCTCTATAGAAGAGGCAAGGTGGGTTCCTGGTGCTCACTGAGGTGTGCAGTGGGAAAATGTTTCCAGTGAGGTCTACTTATGATTCCCAGAAGACTTCTATTTTTCATTTGTTTAAACATTCGACTTTCTTTATCGGGAGATTTGTGCATTCAATCAAAGGAACGTTTCTGAGCAAATACTTTAGGTGAAGGGCTTCAGGGACTCTGTGGAGGGGTAAACGGGGCCTCTCACCTCTGCTAGGACATGTGGGCCTCACATGTGGGTGACCTGAGGAGAGATGTCTACTAGCTCTAGACAGGCCGTGGAGCGGCTTCACAGAGAGCCTTTAATTTAGGACCTCCAGGACCACCAAATGTGGGTGGAGAGGTTAGTTTAGACACGGGGGAAGTGTGAGTGGCTGAAGGCCATGTGGTCTGTAAAAAGGAGTAATTGTGAGCCAGATGAACAAGAACTGGCATGAGATAGTGGAAATTTCAGACTTCATTCTGTAGGCTCGAAGGGCAGCTAAGACTTGGTTGCATGTGGGGACCCAATTTTTTTTTGTAAAATGATGCATTTAACATTTAAACAAAAGAGAAAAGAATAAATTAAAAATCACCCAAAATATACTCATCCGGAGATAACCACTGTGAACTCTAGTGGGATATTCTTCTAGACACCTCTCTAAGATTATAACATTTCCTTATAGAGGGTTAGACCACATAATTTTTTTTGACTTTTTTTCCCTAAAAATATTGTGGACATATTTTTATGCCAATAAACATATGTGGAATCATCTATATTTGTAGATGAACTTTTACGTTGCTTCTAAGAGCAGTTATAGCTATCAAAAGTCTGTAATGGACTTTCCTGAGCAGGAATCTTTTCTCTCTAGTTTGATGCCCTCCTCAGTATAATTTCTGGGATGTAGGATAGTGGAGCAAAGTGTACTTCAGGCATTCTCTTTTAGATGAACTCCTTACAGAGGTTGCATTAGACATTAAACACATACATTCCTCCACTGAATATACAAGGGCTGTTTGGAAAGTGTCAGCCATGTAATATAAAAAATGGAGGCATTTATGGCTGGAATTTTTCTGACAGCCCTCATACATCTATCATCTTGTATAGAAAGAAGTGTTTGGCCAATCCTCCCAGCCTTAGCAACATAGCCAAACTGATGATCATTTCATAGTCCATTTCTTTTGCATTTATTATTACTGAGGTTGATATCATTGTTAAATGCTTATTAGCCATCTATTTATTTTACTGTGAATTGTCTGTTTGTATCTTTTGCCAGTGTTTTGAGTGTGTGGGATTATGCTAAGAAAGTACAGATCACACATTTTTGCTCTCTTTATTATAAAAACAGGAATTGGTTTAATTTTTATTATATAGGCTTTTAGCATATAATTAGATGATCATATTCTTTTTTTAACTAGTCGCTCATGATAAATTACATCGATAGATTCTCTTGCATTCCTGCAAAGACCTCAGTCATGTTGTTTTTAGTCTTCTAGCGTACTTCCTTATTTTGTTTATAAATATTTTATTTATGATTTTATATGAATATTTACAAGTGATATTAGGCTACAGTTTTTCTTTTGTGATATCTTTGTGAGGTTTTGATATCAGTGTTATGCTAACCTTATTTAAAAAGACTGCTCTCTTTCTTTATATTTTAAGATGTTAGATCCTGGAGAGGGTTTAATATGGTGGATTAGGTAAAGGGTGTACCTGCTGCCTGCCAGGATCACATCAAAATTACAACTAAATTATAGAACAATTAACCTCAAGAATCATCTGGAGACATGAGGCAGGTTGACCTCAAACACACAGGTGGTGGTTGAACATTGGGATTGACACTGTGGTGGCAGAAGTCCTCCTTGAAGAGGGTGAGGTCCAGCCCCATACTGGGCTCCGAAGCTCAGGAGTCCTGGTCCAGGAAGAGGAGTCTCCACAAATTTGACAGTGAAAATCAGTAATGACCCTGTCCGTCCATTCCAGTGATACAGAAGGTTGCTGGAAACCCAGATATCCTCTTAAAGGGCCTGCACATAGACTCACTCATTTGCAAACACTTATTTTGTTTCTGGTGGAAGAGCAGAAACTTGAGAGGAGCAGAAACCAGAGACATGCTGGGATACTGGGAAAGGCTAAACTATGTGGCTTCAAGATGAAGGCTGGCGGGACAGCAGTCATCATCATTTCTATGCAGAGCATACCTCACTTATGGACTACAAGAGGGTGCCATCTTTTCTATGTTAAACCCTTTTCCAAAGGGCTAAATCTGAGACCACATTGGTCTGGTAAAATCCCCACATGTGCACTACCCTGGTGATGTCCTGGGTCCCTGCCCTGCCCAACTAGTGCTGCATTGCCAAGCACACTCTCAATTCCAGGTCACCCAGGCCAGCCAATGTACCTAAGGAGTCTCTTTCAACAGCTGAGCCTTACAGGTAGCTGGCAGGTCACAATAGACCTAGAAGAGCCTGGTCCTTTTGCTAGGCTTCCCCAGGCCCAATACTGGTGATGACAGCCATCCTCAGTTCACAGTGGGGCCACCCACACACACCTCAAAGTTCAGCACAGGCAGCAGCCAATCACATATAGCTTTGTAGCTCCTACCAGGTTGCCCTAGGCTGGTAACAGGCTAGGCTGGAGTTGGCCTGCATGGAAGCCTTCCAAAGAGATAATAGAAACAGCCATAACCAGAGTCTGGCTTCAGACCACACCTGAGCACTACCGGGTTAGAACTACAAGTGGCATACACAAAAGGTGGTCTCAAAAGGTACAGCAGCCTGCTGGGGTGAATCCTTATCT
>PVKE010042413.1:0-13761 GCA_004027555.1 Craseonycteris thonglongyai
TTTTGGATGAACAGTTTTATTTCCAACCATATCGAAATTCATAGGAGTTTCATCCATATTTCCGATCTGACTTAATGCATAGCCATGTTTCTTGCGCTGTTGTATTACATATTGATGGAAAAGACTTACTTTGCCGTCAAGATCTGCAGGTAATTTTTGTGCAATTTTGGTCTTTTGCCTCAGTACCAGATTGTGCCTTACCAAGAACCTAGTACTCCAGGATACAGTGGCCTTAAATCCTTTGCTGTTATCTGGGTTAGATTTGGCCCACTGAAGTGCAAACATACCTTTTAACTCACTGTATGTGCCCTAATACTGTAGCATTGGCTACATACAGAATGTCCTATAAAGGCACTGTACCTTTTAGCCCACTGGATGTGCTCTAATACAGTCAATTTAGCTACTATGCATGTGTCCTGATACAGCAGCTTTGGCTACACAGAACATTCCTGTGCTGCAACTGTATGTACCACAGTGAGCGAATCACAGCAAGCAAAGGTTCAAAGGTTATAATAGACCGCCTCTCTGACTCTGGCCAATCTGAGCAGGCTTTTTACTAGAACACAGTGTAGCTTCGGGTACAGAACATGTATAATTTGCATGCATAAAAAGCCTGCTTGGATTGGCTGAGTTAGAGAGGCGGTCCGAGCAGCCTTGCAGTGACTGGTGCAGGATTGAGTTGGAAAATTCGTTTAGCGGCATATCCAGACGATTTTCGGGATCGAGTTGGAAAATTCGTTTAGCGGCATATCGAGACGTTTTTCAGGATATACTCGGTGTATAAGACGACCCCCGATTTTCGGTTGACTTTTTTTTGTTTCAAAAGTCGTCTTATACGTCGGAAAATACGGTAATTCTTATTTCTGTTTCACACCTCTCTGCATTGGCCAGAGTTCCTAAAGGAAGTAGTAAAGGACAGCCTTGTTTTGTCCTTGTTTTTAGTGAGAATGCCTCTAACGTTGTTGGCAGTTGGTTTGAGATAGACATTCTGTAATATGTAAAGGAAGAATCTTATCTTTTTTTCCCGTTTAAAGTGTTATTTATATATATATATATTTTTTTTAACAGAGAGAAAGAGAGAAATACAGAGACAGAGAGAGAACTGAACTGGGGGAGCTCCCAGTTCAGCACATGGTTCCGCACGGGCCGGGGCCGGGATTCGATCCCTGGTCCCCGGCGCTGCAAAGTGAGCGTTTAACCCACTGAGCCATCCCAGCTTCCCCTAAAGTGTTATTTAAAACAGCTGTTTAGGGGAAGGCAGGATAGCTCAGCATGTTAAACGCTTGCTTTGCAGCCCCAGGGACCAAGAATCTAATCCCACCCCGGCCCATGCGAACCCATATGCTGAGCTGGGGTGTGACCCCAGTTTGGTTCTCACTGAGGCAAACTTCCCATGTGGGAGGCCCCTGGCTGGGTTCCTGCCCTGCATGGCCCCCACCTACCTGTGTGAAATGAAATCTGTCAAAAACTGACGTACAACTATAGAGACTGCTCTGGGCCCTCCCCCTTTCCTGTCTCTGTCAAAAACAATAAAAATAAATCTTTATTAAAGAACCAGCTGTTTAATTTAAATGCATTTTATGCATCTATGGAAGTAACCATAGTTTTTCACATTTAACCAATTACTGTGTTGTTATGAATAGGTTTCTTAATATCGAACCATTCTTTCATTCATGGAGTAAACCAACAACCTTATTTGACTTTTTTCCATTACAACCATGTTGTTAAGTTCTATCTGAGAATATTTTATTTAGAATTTTCACATTTGCATTCATAAGGGAGGGTGGTCTAAAGTTTTTGCTTTTTGTGCTATTGTTACTGGATTACATTAGTGTTAGGTTTGGGTCAACATCAGCTGGGTAGCTACCTACCCACTTCTATATTCAGGAATCAATGATATAGAGAATAAAAATTGTAAAGAATCATCAGCAAAACAATCTGGACCCAGAGCCTTTAGGCTCAGATGTTGCAAGCAGCATTATTTATAATATAACAATAAAATTTTGTAAAGAGCCCAAAAGTCTATCAATGCAGAAATGATTATGATAACTAAGGTACAGACACATAGTAGAATTTCATATATCAGTTATATTTCTATGTAATAAAACAGAATAGAGATTACAATGTAATGTTAAGGATAAAAAAGAAACAAAATTGTAAATACTGTAGAGGAAGAATATATAAGGGAAATTTATCAGGATAGTGGACTGAGTGCACAAATAATTTAGTCCATCTGTCTAAAGTTTATGCAGTGGCAAAAACAATTTCCACCCTACACAACAGATAGGTAGGTAGATAGATAAGATAGATAGATACCGGTAGATAGATAGATAGGCAGGCAGGCAGGCTGATTCACCCAAGAAAATAAGAAAACATGTCATCAAGTAACTGGCAGTATTGAGGAACTCCTAAAAGGCAGAAATCAATGTCAGATTGACAGAGATACCCAGAAGAAAGCAAATTAAAATAATCACATGCTGCTTTTCACCTAGTAGGCTGACAAAGATAAAAATAGTAACATTATAAAGTGTTTATAGAAATCAGGGAAACAAGCACTCTTAAATACCACTGCATGGTATGAGCTTAAATTGGTGAATTCCTTTAGGAAGACAAGTTGGCAGCATCCCCCAAAACCAAAATTAGGCATTTACTTTAAGACAGCATTTCCACTGCCAGGCAACTCTCCAACGGACCCACTGCACATGCACAGTCACATACTGGTACAGGGTTGCATCACTGAGTAAAAACTAAAAACTTAATGTCCAGTTAAATATTAGGTATGCCCATAAAACGAGTTATTATATAACCATCAACAACAATAACAAAGGAAAAAAAGGAAGTTGTATCTATGTGTTCTGACATGGAAAGATTTCCCAAGACATACTTTGATATGAGTAGGTGAAAAAAAGAAGTCATTGTATATACAAAATATGAGCCCCATTTTATAAGTATATATACATACGCACGCACACACACAAGGAATGGCAATGCGAAGAATGCTCACCAAGTACTGGTTGGTCACCTCTGGAGATGGAAATGTGTTTGGGGCACGGCAGAATAGTGAAGAGTTCTGTTCTGTATTCTACCACGGCTTAGAACATTTACAATAAAAATGCAATCATGTGGTATTTTTCTAATAATTTTTAAAAAGAAAGAAGGAAAAGAATCTATGCATAGGGAAAAGGAGACAAAATTGAAATGCTAATAATAAATGGTTGTACATGTGTGACAAGGGCCACTTTAATGAGCTTATAGGTACTAGGCCTAAATTTTCAGTAAAAAGAGAGGATATGGGTGCTTTGATGTCTAGGTTATTTGTTCATTGCCAATTAAGGATGCTGGTGACAAGGTCAGGAGCCTGAGGTACATGCTGGCATCGCCACCCTCCTTGAAACTTTGATTCCTATAGCACCTTCCAAACAAAGAAAGAAAAAAAATCACGCTTTGTATAAAGCACACTTTGTCTTATATGATTACCTTATTTTCTAAATCAAAAATTATATACCTATTCCTGACAAAGATTTAGAATGACGGAAAGTGAAACAGATTTGGGAAATCTAGAGGTACAGTTTTCATACTTATTTTCAAGACAATAGACAAGAGACAAAAGATCATCATTCCATTATAGAATAGGTGACTGACACTAAAATTCAAAAAACAAATTATTGGCCCCAAATCACAAGCCAAATCAGTGGCTGAATCAAAATTCCCATCTTATGGAGCTCCTGGCATTTGGCCAAAAACGTCTTTATGCTCTAACTAGGATGACAAGGTGAAGTGAATATTCAGTAATACAGGGTTATACATAATTCAATAGCAAGACCACTGGAATACACCAACAAGAGCTGGGAGAGAGGAAATACCAATATGAGTTAAAGCAACTGGGAGTACTTACAAGGTCTGACAGCTCCCAGAACTCCACTAAGAATCTTCCATCTTCAACCATCTCAATCCAGGTCTCAAAGTACCGTAACCTTAAAACTAAGATTTGAACTGCCCTTACTTTTAACAAAAAGACAGAATTGAGCAAGCCCTCTGCCATTTTCTAACTTTTACCTCCATGTCTCTGGTTTAGAGGTGATTAGGTTTGGATTTCCTAAACCAGCCTTAAATCACCTCAAAACAATTAGAAAAGACAAGGAAGAAAGATAAGACTTTCCTACATAAAGCTGCAACAGTTCCAACTAATAAAGCATTTCCCATGCTCCTTTTCTTCTAACTAGCATTTCCTCTAAATACCCATCTAGAAATTTTAGAAAATGGGGAATTATTAAATAAAACCTAAATGAAAATGGAGAACTGTAATCTCTCTGCTTGGAATTTTAGCTTTATAACAGGATGATAGTAACATCCCCCTCCACCCAAGTTTCTTCCTTTTTGGCAGCCCAAGAAAAGAGCTATTTACAATCTAGGTCTTCCTCCCGATCACAGCTGTCCTATAAGGTTTTTCTAGAACAGTAAGTACCAAAGGTTGCTCACCATCAAACAAAAGCAGAATACAATGCACCAAGAGAATCAGGAGGAAAAACAAAACAAAACAAAACAAAAAAACTATCCAGGAGATACCTAAACAGTCTAACTCATATAGATGGTGCAGAAATGCAATAGCTGCCTTGACTTGCAGAACAAACACTCAGACTAATCTCGATGGGACCTAGAGGCCTTAGAGCCTAGGTCAAGAGCTGAGGATCTGCAGTTAGCCAATCTAACTTCAAAACTTATCCCAGCCACCTGTCAGTTGTACAACCCTGGACAAGTTACTAATCCTTCAAACCATCATTTTTGCATCTATAAATTCTACTGTGATAGGCTCCCCAGGACTTAAGTGGCCCGTGTAAACTAGAACTAAGCCAGCTTGAGCTAGTTTAATAGCATTAGGGTTGATAGGCCCAAGATGTGTCACAGAACCCCAAGTGCATGGACATGACACTGAAGAGCAGCACACCTCACCTACTGTACTTTGGAAGCACCTACGTTTTGAGATGGCATCTAAAGACACTGGAGATGGCATCTAAAGACATCTGTGGTTTTTTAATCAACCTCAAACAGCCCTCTCCATTGAACTGGCTCGTACATTGATACATGGCAGGCAGCATGCTGGAACTAGAGGTGCTGATGAATAAGGACAGGCCAGAGAGACACAGCTCCCTCTATATGGTGACACAGATGACAAATTAGGTCCTGCTCATGGGGCTACTTGTGCATGTAATCATCAAATATATGAAGGGCGCTTTCTATGTGCCAGGCACCGTCCTAGGGGCTGGAAATGCAGATTAAATAGTCTCTGTCCTGATGGAGCTTGAATTCTAGGGAGAGGGAATGAACAAACAAAGAAATCGATAATGTGATGCCAGGTGGTTATAAATGCCATAAAGAAACAAATGTAGCCAATAAAGCAAAGTAAAGGGATAAAATATGACAACTGACACTTCCAAGGAAAGCTCTCTTTAAGAAGGTGATCTTTGAAATGACAGCTGAATGAAGTGTGGGTGTCTGGGAGACAGACAGAGAGTGCATCAAATGCAAAAGCCCTGAGAAGGAACATGCCTGCCATGGGCTGGAGAGCGAACAGAAGTAGGGGGCTCTGCCTGCATGGACCAGGCTGACAAAGGACCCTGAGGAGAGTTCAGGTCAACAGGCACCCACTGAGCATCTACTATGTGCCAGGCTCTGGGGGGTAGATAAAAAGTCCACACTGAAGGAAAGGGGGAGCACTTTCAAAATAAAAGGAAGAGGCAAGACTCTGCAGTCCAAACCATGATGACCAGACATTAGATCTCTAAAAGGAATCAGGGTTCCTCTGACCTGATTTAAAAGGCCCATCAGCACCCATATTAAATTTACACATCACTTTTCAGATATAGCAAAACCCAGGCAAAGACTTTTGGGTAAAACTGTGTAAAGTCTCTGTGAAGTCAAATAAGAACAGCAGAAAATACAGACACTTATTCTGTCCAGCACAAAAAGTGGCCCAGGTCAAATGTCCCGATTCATAGCACCTTTCCTGACTGCTCTGGCTGATCTTAACCTCACACTCAGATTTTCCAGATCATCTACTGCTCCTTCACCATAGCATTTATCACATTTTGCCTTGAACCACAATGAATTCTTTATGTTGCTCACCCCCACCATATATTTTAAGCTGTTAGGGGAATCCCTCATGTTTTCAAGAGCATAGCACTATGTGAGGAGTTGGCCCAGGACCAGTGTGCAATGTCTAACATTTGGTTTTCACCAATCTGCTACCCCAGCATGACATGATCTCTATGCAGTATAATTAAACTGCTACATTTGTGGCCCTTAACAACAGCAATAATCTCTTGATGGGACATACAAAAAACTGCATTTGTACATAAAACACAGACAGAAAAACCATAAGCTGGAATCAAAATGCTCAGCCCGCCCACTTCCATCCATGACTACTCTGTACGATCAGAGACCTGACTACCGGTAGCTCTTGGCTGGCAGGAAGCTTTCTTCATGAGGTTGCCCAGCCACTTCACTGCTTACTTTACAAAGGAAAGTAATGGCATCTCAATGTGCCTGCAAAGTGTCCAATCCAGTTCAATTCAATAAATGTTTTTTAAAGATTTATGTTATTGTTTGAGAAAAGATGAAAGAGAGAGAAAGAGAAAGCGAGAAGGGTAGGGAGAACCCAGAGCAGTCTGCATAGTTGTACATTATTAGTCGCGACATGATTTCATTCCACACAGGTGGATGTGGGGCTGCACGAGGCAGGAACCAAACCAGGGGCCTCTCATATGGGAGGTGAGAACCTTTGCCACTGAGCCATCCCAGTGGCGACCAGCTGCACTGCAGTTCAGCATGTGGGGTTTGCACAGGCCAGGGCCTGGAATCAAACCCCAGACCTTGTGATTGGGAGACAAGTGCTGAACCACTGAGCTATCCTAGTATTCCTCAATTCAATAAATGTTTATGTACTACCTTCCACACTCTAGAGTGCTGATCTATACCCTTGAGTAAAGTGGGGAAGTCAGACAAGTGAACAAATGACAATACTGTACACTATGTAACACTCTGTGAAGGAAGTATACAAAGGGGAGCTGATGGGAAAATGGGAATAATAAGGCTTTGCAGAAGAGGAGATACTTGAGCTGAGCTTTAAAACTTAGACGGAATTAGGCAGAGAGAAGAAACAATGAGAATATACCCAAATTCAAAGTACCCCAAGCAGTCCCAACAAATTGGGGCAACAATAAGTAACTGTGAGTGGCTACAACATGCATGTGAAAGAATGGTGAATGTAAGGATAGAGAGGAGGGAAGAGCCAGCCTATGGAGGGTCCTATATGCTGCCGCAAAACTTTTCAGCCGAGAACCATCAGATGTATGTTTTAAGAAAGCCCTTCTGTTGACAGGTAGGAGGTAGGAACCTCGGTGGTCAATTTGTTATTCACCATACTGTTGTAATGGCCTGACATATTTCAGAATTTGAAAAAGAATCATTATGCTAAGCAGTTGCATAGATGATGGACTGGAAGAAGTATGTGACTAGATCCAGGGAGCCCAGATAGAAGTCAGCAAAGCAGGCAAGCAGTGAAGACCTTTATGAAGGCAGTGGTAAGGAAGACAGAGAAAAAAGGATGGATTTAACAGAAAAGACAGGATCTATTGACTAAATGCGGATGGGGGCAGAGAGTTCCGTGTGAAGTGAACAATTCAGTGGATAATAAGAGAGTAAATTCAGGAGGAAAAACAGGGTTGCTTTGTTTTGTGATTGTGGTTGCATAAAGTAAGGGAGGAAAAAGAAGGCAGAATGGGTTTATGTTTTCCATTAGTTGAGGCTGAAATGAATTTTTACTCCCTCGGGTAAATCAGCAGGTAGATATGAGGGTCTGCAACACCATGGTAATAAGGTTAGGTTAAAGTGACAATGTTCAAATGTTTACATGCATGCATGCAACCTGTATTTGACCCTTACAACCATATTATGGAGTAGAAAAATACACACTGTTATTTCTATCTTACAGGTTAAGAAAACTGAAGTGCAAATGACTTGCTGATTGTCATACAGCTAATTAATGTAAAACTCAATCAAAATCCCATGTCTGACTTCTAGCACATGTTCCTTCCAGTTTCTCCAGGTTCTTGACCTTGACTATTGAAAGCAAAGTACTTGGAGTTCTGTGGGCCTCCTCCTGCATTAGTTCTCAGAGCACCACATTAGGAAAGGACCACTGTGAAGAGGGAACAACAGCAATGAACTTGAGGGAGAAGAGGTTCTGGGCAGCTCTCCATCAACTTCTCATTAAGTCACTAAGGAAGGTCTAAACAGGTGTTTGTCTCATCAGCCCTTTTCTGCCAAAGACCTTCAGTTTTCCTCTTTTGATTATTCTTGCAAAGGCAGGTTTATCTCCGACTGGCAGTCTTCCAAAAACAATGAAATATTGTCCAAAGTTAGTTTTATTTTAAAAAGACTTCATCCACTCAAATAAATCTGACACATCCTTAACTAAAATTCTTTCTCCAGATTTAACTGTTGAGGTTAAAGGAAAGATAACAAGGAGCCTATGAAACCACTGCCACTGTCTAAGAAGCTTGTGATCCTTAGAGAAACATAAAACTTACACACATGAAACAATCAGCATAAAGCCCCCAAAGAAATGCTAGCTAACCAGGAAAATTAAACATTTGTTTTTATTTCTGCCCACTCTTAAACCTCAAAATGAGAATAAAAACAAAAAAGAACAGGAGAAAGATAACAGTGAACAATAAATATCAACATTTTTGGAAGATGAAGAGTAGTTAAGTGAGCAGAGTGGAGAGTGACTTCCTGCAGCCAGAGACAGGGATGCTAATCCACACGAGCACTTTGGGAAGGCTCCGGGATTAGTACCAGGCAACAGAGGTTGCCAGGGATGGGGAAGGGCTAAAAGCAAGCATGCGATACAAATTCTGTATAAGAAGGTGTTAAGACTATTAGGTCTCCCATCACATCGAGGGCAGCCAGCAGACTATATATGACTCCTGTACCGAAATTGGAGAAGGTAGAGAAACTGAATTAGATGGGGTCTAGACTCGGCGACATTAGGAACAGCAAAATGCTGGAAAGAGCCACTATACTAAAAACAAAGGTCCTAAAAGGAAGTCTACATCCTGAAGCACAAGATCCCAGCCCTGCTCATTCACTTGGCTCCTAGAATGCTGACAACAGTATGTTGGAAGATTCTTTCCTGGAGAAACCAAATGCTGCCACAGAAGAGTTCAATAGATGCTGACTTTTGAGGATTCCCCAACAAAGCAGGTGGATTCCTGTCAAATCACCTCATAGCATAAAACCCATCCTTGACAAGTTCTTCCCGCCTCTGCAGAGACCATCCAATTGGCTTTTTAGTGTCTCACTTTTAAATGAAAATGACAATCAAGGATCACCATACATTGAACCCAGTCAACATGAAAAGACAGAGCACAAAACAAACATAATAAAGGGACTTAAAGAAACAGAAATATGTAACCAAATAAAATCTCAACAATAAAAACCCATTACCACACAAAAACAGGATTAGAAAAAAAAAATGAATCAGTGCAAAGCTCTTGGAAATTAAAAAAATGATCGTATAAAATATATATAAATAAAGAGCTAGATCTAGAATATAAAGTTGAGCAAATCTCTCAGAAAGTGAACCAAAGAGATGGAAAATACAAGAAAAAAGATTTTTAAAAATTAGAGGACTAAGAGTTCTTAATAAATTAGAGAAAGAAGACAGGAGAAAATGATCAAAGAAATAACTTCAGAAATCTCCCTAGAACCGATAGTAACTTCCAGTTGAAAGAGTCCATCCTTGGCTCAGTACAATGAATAACGTTTAAAGGATCCATCCCCAAGGCACACTGTGAAATTTAGAACATATCAGATAAAGAGAACACAAGTTTCCAGAGAGAAGAAACAGCTTGCGTACAAAGGACTGAGTGGCATCAAAACTGTCCACAGCATCTCTGAAACCCTTAAGACAAAGGAGCAATGCCTTCAAACTTCTGAGGTGACATGATTTCCAACTTGTAATTCTATAGCAGAAAAATTATCAGGGGTGTGTGAAAAATCAAAATAAAAATAATTTTAGACACGCAGGGTCTCAAATTTTATCTCCCACACACCCTTTTATCAGGAAGCAGCTGAAGGATGTAAATAAATGAGCAAACCAAGAAAGAGGAAGACAGGCATCCAGGAAACTGAGCAAAAAAAGGCACAGGGAATGGGCCAGGCAAGCATCAGAATAGAACCCAGAGCAGGCCTGGGAGGTGAGTGGAGGGAAGGGGGTTGTATCTGCAGGAGGAAATGACACACGAAATATCAACTCCTGTGTCTGCCTGGGAAGTGGAAAAAGATATTTAGGGACTTAAAAAGTAAGGTTGTTGTTTAGAAATTAAGTGAGCCAGACATAGGAAACTCAGAACACCAACAAGAGAGGTAGTAATTGGGGCTATACGAGAAAAAAAACAGAGGACTATAGACACTAATTGTAGATAGGAAAAGGACAATAATTGGTTTAGCAGGCAATTATACTAACTGCTATAATACAAAATAACACTCAATACTGGTGTAACTAATAACTATGATATATGAGTATATACCTGAGGGATGAGGAAGAGATCATGGACCAAGAGTGCGTGTACACAAACATAAACTGGCAAGGTCCTCGAGGGCAGGGCTGTCTGAAACCTGCACATTCACTCCAACAACTGCTATTTTCAGTCATGGCTATCTTTGGCAGACCTAGCACTGCCTCCCTCTCAATGCCTCTAACAGGGAAGGGGAAAGTGAGCAGTGGCACAAGAGGGTGCAGGGTAAAACGTCGTTTCAGAATGGAGTGAGCACAACAACCCGAGAAGTACACTATCATCAAGCGAACACCACTGCAGGAGTTCTCTGCTGCTACTACAATGTGTGCAGGAGGATTCATATATAAATCAAATGTGTACAGGCCATACTTGTCCACAAGTTTCCACTACGACTTTGGGAGCCCTCGTTTCAGCTGACCTCAGCATGACTTCTTAACACATTGTGTACGGATCACGAGAATCTTCGTTTTTTTCTGAGCCATGCGTTAAGGATGGGTAACGAGAATTCTTGTTTTTACACTTGACCTTTTATTTTTTGCAAGATTTATTTAATTAATGAGGTTTGGTTGATATATAACGAGCAAATATTATCAATGGATAAATTTACGTGAGTACAAAAAATTTCATTGAAAAGTTATAAATAATATGGAAACAATAGCATTTTAAAGAGAAGAGTTCATTTCAACGTGGTCTCATTTAAATACCTGCCGGAACAGAGGGGTATGAGGGTTTTAAACCCCGCCGTACGCAACGTGTTAATACGTAGGCATTCACTGTTTCTGTTCCATGAGGACAAGAGGCACAGAACTGCTTATTCTAAGTAGTAAATCACTCAAAGTATTCACTCATTGAGCAAAACCCAGCGTTGTCACACTGCATGTTCCATGACAGCAGGGACTGGGCCTGTCTTGTGACACCTTCCCAAGTAGCAAGCACGCCGGACCTGGCATGTGATAAATCTCAAACATTTAGGGAGTTTACATAAAAGCCACAGTGCTGGCAAGCTACCTCACAATAAGAACAAATCCCTGTCCTAAAAACCCCAGAGATACAGAATCAAAAATTATAATGCAATGTGATACCTGCTGTAAGCACAGAGGAGCACTTGGATGAATGCATTCCATTAGCAAGAAAAAGGGAAGAAAGGGCTTTGCAAACAGGAAAAATGTGTGATCATACTACATTGTAGCCAAGGTGATCTTTTAAAAACAGACACTTTCCAGTTTTCTGCATTCCTCATCCATGGGTCTTCTTTCCTAGAAGACCATGCTCCCTCCTGCTTCTTACCCAAAACCCACTCCACCTTGCCTCCTCAACTCCTACTCAGCACTGAGCAAAACTATCCTCAGGGAACTCTGTCCTTTCCTCCTCAGGTCAGGCAGGCTCTTTGCGAGCTACTTACAGAGTGCTTGTACTCTGCCATTATTACAGCAATCTCAGGTTAGAGTCCTGTATTTGTCATTATTTGATTGTCTTTCTCACTAGACCACAGACAATTTAGAGGCAGATTCTAATAGGTTTACCACTGTATTCTCACTGCTAAGAGCACACTGCACCTGACACGTGATGAGAAATCAATAGGTAAGATCTACACTTAACGCACGAAGGGCCTGTCAAGTTATTTCTTGGGTAATAAACACTGCACAAATTTTATTAAATATATATGCAAACTCATACTACTCTAAGATAACATGTTACCTAGAAAGAAAGCAATGTTTCCTCTATTGTTTAGTGGATATGTTTGGTATGTGTGTGTGTGTGTGTGTGTGTTTGTTTGTTTTGGTCTGTCTGTCTGAAGAAGAGCTTTCCCCAGCCTGTCTAAATCCAAATGCTTAACTGGGCTAAGATAGAAAGACAAGGTGCTTCATCAGTCACGTTTGGGACTCCACCTAGGGAACCATAAACCCTGGCTTACATCTGTTGTCCCAACATAATTATTAACAGCATCCAGACTTTGAGACACCTTTCTTGGAATTTTGATTCTATAGGCCTGGAAGAAGCAGCTAACATTAAATGGTTACTATGAGCCAAGCGTACTTTAAGTGTATTAAATAACTAACTCACTATGTACTTCTCATCAGAACACTATAAGAGAACTCTAGGAAATTGACAAGTACGGAGGTGAAAAACTTAACCAGGATCACAGAGCTAGAATGGGTGGCACCAAGTTTAACTCCAAAATCTTAACCACTGTGCTATATACCAGGGGTGGCCAACAAGTCGATCGCGGTCGACCGGTCGATCGCAAGGCCAATTTTGGTCGATCGTCGATCGCTCGCAATGTCTGGGATGGAATTCCGTGTACCATGGAATTTGAAGCGATTGTAGAAGACAAAACTTTCTAGCAACAGTTTAATGCATTCTGGGAATTTGCCAAGGTCATAAATTCCTAGAATTCTGACAGCCTGACACTGTGATCTCCGCCCACCCAGACAATACATTTTGACTTATGTGTTACACTTGTCATCGGACGCAACGCGTGACGCAACAGTTACAACTCGACTCATCGAAGAACATAGTCAGTTAGCTTGAATATTTGGTAGTGTCATACGGTAGCTTCTTTTCTTTTGTATTAACAGTATTATTATCAATCAATATTATTTATCCTCGGTGACCACGTTGAGTTTCAATTTTTCTTCTGTTTAAAATGTAAGTACCTTTTCCTTGTTTTAAATTAAATTGCTTTTCTTACCTATCTATTTACTTGATAAGTGAGCATTCTCAGCAACAGATCTCTAAACTGCGGTCATTACACTGAGAGAAAAATAAGGGACAGTATTACAAATATATTAGGAATAACAATAATTCTATTTACATTAAGAAGTCAGTATTGTAAACCGTAATAAATATATTGTAACTTTAACATACTTCTTGTAAATTTGAATATATCTATATTAGATTTTAATATACTTGTATTGTTGTCCCCAATCGTAATATGCAGTATTGTTATTATTTCTCTTAATGTAACGGAGATAATTGTCACAGTTCATGAGTTTTTGAATTTTCTAGGAAAATATTTAATTCAATATTTATTCTTTAAATTGTCATATTTCTTTGCATTCTAGTATACCCATAAACACGAGTAGTAAACCAAAAAAATCGAAAACTTATCACTTCAATGAAGAATGGGAACTCGATTACTTTTTTACAATGGTGAATGATAAATGTTGTTTAATATGCC
>PVKE010042414.1:0-13760 GCA_004027555.1 Craseonycteris thonglongyai
TTTTCCATAGTCGTATATTAAATCCTAGAAGATCACTTATAATGTGCCATGGGACATTAAAAAATGTTTTTTTGTCATCGATGCTTGGGCCTCAGATACAAAAGGAAGAAAGGATCTGAAGAGGCTTTGCTGGAGCAAAGAATCAGGCTGAGATTTCCAAGAGAAAGATGAATCTCTAGAACAGAGTTTGAGGTTTGGTGGTCTCTGCTTCTGGCCCTGCATTCACCTGGGGCTTTTTTTCGGTGTCAGACTTGGAGGAATTGAGCCTTGTTTTTATTATAAAAGCAGTGATTCCATATTCGTGCACTTTATTTAGCTATTGTACTTTCTCTAGTTTCCCCATCATCCTTTCAGAAAGAATTGTTTATACTTCCTCCCTCCACTGCCTTCATTCACATTCAGTCCTAACTAGTGGGATGAAGACTGACCTGGGTGACCTAGCCTGTGTGGCAGGTTAATGAACTACTTCAAGCCTCAGTTTCTTTACTGTGACTTCTAAATGAGTAATGCAGGAAGAGCACTTGGTATCATCCCTGGGATGTAGTAAACATTTGATCTTAACCCCATCAGTTCCCCTCTACCCCTGCCCCCAGTACAGAAATGAGCTTGCTCTTCCTGAAATCTTTAGCAACCTAATTGGATGATTCAATGATCATTTTTTAGGGCTCATTTACGTTTCTTATTGCTAGTTAAGACTATATTTTCTTGAAATTCGTATTCTTTTCCTATATTTATGCCCCTTTTCCCAGTTTTTTGTCCCATGGTTCTTTTTTCTTTACATATACCTTACACTTAGGTGTATTAAAGGAATTATGCAACCATCAAGAAGTATCATTATAAAAGACTGACAAGATGCTGGAATGATTACTTTAACATTTCAAGTAGAAGTAATGCAATGTAAAATGCTACATGTTAAAAATAGGTAGAGGTGCTGTTGGTCCTAAGTAGGCATTATGGTCACATGATCCAAATATAATAGAATCTTACTTTAGACAGTAGCCACAACCACACTCGCACGCAAGATTCCCCAAGGGAAAGGGACATATAGGGAACACTAACAAATGAGAATTAAAGTGCATTTGGTATGAGTATTTTGGTAGGCTAGGCCTCAGCACTGCTTTGGGCTTCAGGTCTGAAAACTTCCACTATCTTCCAGGCATAAATAGACTCTTACATCTGCAGGAGCACATCAGACAGGTTTGCTTGATCCTCTGACTACAGTTTCATCAGTGAACAAAGAAGCGGCAAAAGAGAAGAGGTACTCTCTTAGGTGAGCTGGTGCAGGCTCTTATAGTCTTGGGAGAACTGATTCTGATTATCCCTTCCCAAATCCACGTTCAGTGAACTCAAGTTGATAGTTTGCAGTCAGCCATGGTGGGAGTATTCACATGATGAGAACTGGTAAACACTACAAAGTATGGCTCCCCACCCCCATCACTTGCCAAAAGCTGAATATTAACTATTTATCAGCACATCACTGGGAGAGGGCAGAAAACATACTAGCCTTCCTTACTGTGAGTTAACCCTGATTATGTACCACATTCTACTTCACTGTAGGAAGAGAATGTGATGTCTGGGTTCATATCTGTAATAATAAAGATGACGACGATGATGACACATATCCATTGAGTACTTCTAGGTACTGTGCTTCACTGTACCAAGTGCTTTCCATGCATAACCTTAATGTATACTCAAATGACTTTATGGAATGGGGACTGCCATTAACTCTGTTTTATATATGAGGACGCTGAGGGTCAGAGTAATTAATTTGTCTAATGTTATACTGCTGGTGAATAGAAGATTCTCGATTCCTATGCAGGCAAGGCCTCACTAGAGTCTCAGGCCTGACCTCCATGATAGCTCCTTCCTGAGGAAGGTGGGCAGAAAGGGTGGAAAATTTCCTCCCCAACTAGCAATTGACAGCATGTGTTAATATGATAGAAACATTATATTTAAAAACATAAATCCTTGGCTATTATAATACAATTTTAAAATAAGATTTTCAAACATGCAAAATAATAACTATATATTTTCATGAACACTTACATATATAGTAAAAGTGTAAAAACATACATAGAGCTAATATGGGTATATGGCTATTTTTTATGTTACCACCTTTTTGTATATTTAAACTATTTCATAATAAAAATTTAATATATTTTATATAGGTTAATCACACTGCTTTTATAGTGAAATTATAGGTAGTTCTAATCATTTGTTTAAAAATATTTTAATATTGTTAGATGGACTTTTTATTTTTAAAAAATGTTTAAATATTTTTTATTACAATTGACTTACAGTATTACCAGTATATTAGCTTCAGGTGTATAACACAGTGATTAGATATTTATATAACTTATGAGGTTATCACCCCAATAAATCTAGTGCCCATCTGACACCATACATAGTTATTACAATATTATTGACTATATTTCCTATGCTTTACTTTATCCCCAGGACTATAACTAATTTGTACTTCATTTTTTTTAATTGTTAAGTTTATTGGGGATGACAATTACATTGTTTCCAGGTGTACAATCCTACATTACATTGTCTATACATTGCATTATGTGCTCACCACTCAGAATCAGCTCTTTCCATCACCATGTATTTGATGTCCCCTCCCTCCCCCCCAGCTCTCCTACCCACCTCCCCCCTTACCCTCAGGCAACCACTAAATTATTGACTTTGTCTGTTTTTGTTTCTTTGTTACTATCAGTTTTATATTCCACCTATGAGTGAAGTCAGATGTTTCTTGATTCTTTCAGCCTGACTTATTTCACTTAATTAGATGTTTCCAAGGTCTGTCCATGTTGTCACAAATTGCTGTATTTTATCTTTTCTTATTGCTGAGTAGTATTCCATTGTGTAAATGTACCACAACATCTTTATCCAGTCTTCTATCGAAGGGCCCTTTGGTTGTTTCCATGAGTTGGCCCCTGTGAACAATGTTGTGATGAACATTGGGGTACATATATGTTTGCGAATTAAGGTTTTCAGGTTTTTTGGGTAGATACCCAGGAGAGGGATTCCTGGGTCATATGGCAATTTCATTCCTAGTTTTTTTTAGGACTCTCCATATTGCTTTCCATAGTGGTTGTACCAATTTACATTCCCACCAGCAGTGTATGAGGGTTCAGTTCCTTTTTCTCCACAGCCTCTCCAGCACTTATCCCTTGTCTTGTTGATTATAGCCATTCTGACAGGGGTGAGGTGTATCTCACTGTGGTTTTAATTTGCGTTTCCCTAATTGCTAGTGATGCTGAGCATTTTTTCATGTATCTGTTGGCTGTCTGTATGTCTTCAGGGGAGAAGCGTCTGTTTAGGTCTTCTGCTTGTTTTTTAATTGGATAATTTGTTTTGTTTTTGTGGTTGAGCTATATGAGTTCTTTATATATTTTAGATTATTAGTGCTTTATCAGAGGCATTATTTGCAAATATTTTCTCCCACTCAGTTGGTCTCCTTTTCACTTTGTTGACAGTGTCCTTTGCTGTGTGGGAGTTTTTTAGTTTGATAGAGTCTCATTCATTTATTTTTGCTTTTACTGCCCTTGCCTTTGGGGTAAAGTTCATAAAGTGCTCTCTGAGCCCAAGGTCTATAAATTTAGTACTGATGCTTTCTTCTACGTACTTTATTATTTTGGGTCTTGTGTGGAGGTCTTTAATCCACTTTGAGGTAATTTTGGTATATGGTGACAGTTCACAGTTCAGATTCATTCTTTTGCATGTGGTTTTCGTTTTCCCAGCACCATTTACTGAAGTGGCTTTCTTTTCTCCATTGTATATTTTTTGGCCCTTTGTCAAAGATTATCTGTCCATATATTTATGGGTTTATTTATGGGTTTTCGATTCTGTTCCATTGGTCTGTGTATCTATTTTCCTGCCAATACAAAGCTGTTTTGATTATTGGCACTTCGTAGAATACACTGAAGTTGAAGATCATGATGCCTCCCTCTCGCATCATTCCTTTTTTGGAGGATTGCTTTGGCGATTTGAGGTCTTTTGTGGTTCTATATGAATCTGATTTTTTTTTAATGTGTTTCTCAAAAGAATGTGGGATTTTGATGGGAAATGCAATAAATCTGTATATTGCTTTGGGTTATACGTCCATTTTAACAATGTTGATTCTAACAATTCATGAACATGGAATATCTTTCCATTTCTTTGTATCTTCAATTTCTTTTAATAATGGCTTATAGTTTTCCACGTGTAAGTCCTTCATGTTCTTTGTTTCTTATTTTATTCTTTATGTTTTGATCAAAAGGTATTGTTTTTCTCATTTTATTTTCTAAACTTTTGTTGTCTGTATGTAAAAGTGCTGTGGATGTTTGTACATTGATTTTGTATCCTGCAACTTTACTGTATTCATTAATTATTTATAATAGTTTTCTGGTGGAGTCTTTAGGGTTTTCTATATAAAGAATCACGTCATCTGCAAAAAGTGATGGTTTAACTTCTTCATCCCCAATTTGGATGCCTTTTTTTTTTTTCTCCTGCCCGATGGCTCTGACTAGAACTTCCAGCACTATGTTGAATAGCAGTGGTGACAGAGGACATCCCTGTCTTGTTCCTAATTTTAGAAGAAAAGGTTTCAGGTTTTCCCCATTCAGTATGACATTCAATGAGGGTTTGTCATATATGGCCTTTATTATGTTGAGGTATTTTCCTTGTATACCCATTTTATTAAGTATTTTGATCATAAATGGATATTGTATCTTGTCGAATGCTATTTTCTGCATCAATAGATATAATCATATGGTTTTTATCTTTCATTTTGTTTATGTGGTGTATCACATTGATCAACTTGCATATGTTGAACCATCCTTGTACCCCTGGGATTAATCCTACTTGATCGTGATGTATAATCTTTTTAATGCATTGTTGTATTCTATTTGCTAGTATTTTGTTTAGGCTTTTTGCATCAGTGTTCATCAGAGATATTGGTCCATAGCATTCTTTTTCTGTGATGTCCTTACAAGGCTTTGGTATTAGGGCAATGTTGGCTTTATAGAATGAGTTGGGAAGTATTACCTCTTCTGCAAATTTTTTGGAAGACTTTGAGGAGGATAGGTGTTAGTTCCTCTTTGAATGTCTGGTAAAACTCATTAGTGAGACCATCTTATCCTGGACTCTTGCTTTAGGGGAGGTTTTAGATGACTGTTTTAATTTTTGTTCTGTTGATTGGTCTGTTTAGATTATCCATTTCTTCTTGATTCAGTCTAGGTAGACTATATTTTTCTAAAAACTTGTCCATTTCTTCTAGGTTGCAAAATTTGATGGCATATTGGCCTTCACAGTCTTCTTGTATGATCCTTGGTATTTCTATGGTATCAGTTGTAATTTTTCCTTTTTCATTTCTAATTTGGATTATTTGTGTATTTTCTTGTTTTCCCTCGGTGAGCTTAGCCAGGGGTTTGTCAATTTTATTAATTTTTTCAAAGAACCAGCTCTTCATTGCATTAATTTTTTCTACTGTTTTTCATTTCTCTATTGCAGTTAGTTCTGCTTTAATTTTTATTACTTCCTTCCTTCTGCTGACTTTGGGTATTTTTTGTTCTTCTTTTTGTAGTTCTTTAAGATGTGATATTAGGTTGTTTACTTGTGATTTTTTTCTGTTTCTTGAGGTAGGCCTATAGTGATATAAATTTCCCTCTTATTACTGCTTTTGCTGCATCCAGTAATTTTGCTATGTTGTGTTTTCATTGTCATTTGTTTCTTTGAATTTTTTAATCTCTCCTTTTATTTCTTCTTTGATCCAGTCATTTTTTAATAACTTGTTGTTTAATCTCCATGTATATGTGGGTTTTTTCTGCTTTCTTTTTGTAGTTGATCTCTAATTTCAAATCTTTGTGATCAAAGAATACAGTTGGTATGATTTCAATCTTCTTAAATTTGCTGAGGTGGGAAGCTGGGATGACTCAATGAGTTAAGCACTGGCTTTGCAACCCTGGAGCCCGAGGGTAGAATCCTGGCCCCAGCCCAGGTGGACCCATATGCTGAATTGGGGTGTGCCCCCAGTTCAGTTCTTGCCAGGGCCTATGTGGGAGGCTCCTGGCCCAGTTCCTGCTCTGCATGGCCCCACGCCCACCTGTGGAGTGAAACTATATGGAAAACTAATGCTGTCAACTATGGAAACTGCTCTGCATCCTCCCCCTTCTCTCTATCTTTCTTTCTCTCTCTCTCTCTCTCTCTCTCTCTCTGTCAAAAAAAACAAACAATAAAATCTTTAAAAAAAAATTTGCTGAGGCTAGTTTTGTGTCCCAGCATGCAGTCCATGTGGTCTATACTTGAGAATGTTCCATGTGTACCAGAAAATAATGTGTACTCATGTGTTTTTGGATGAAGTAGTCTGTAAATGTCAACTATGTCCAATTGCTATAATGTTTCATTTAAAGCTGCTATTTCTGTATTTATTTTCTGCTTGGATGATCTGTCCATGGCTGAATTGCCTGGTTTTGATAATGTCCTATAGTTATAGAAGATGTCATCATTGAGAGAACTGAATGATGCAATGGATTAATATTTTTACATGTATTAATAATAAAAGCTAGCTTTTAAAAAATTATTCTCAAATAGTTTGAGAATCTCTGTTTTAATGGAACCTTATTCTAACCCCCAAGTACTATTACTAATAGATACTTCCCCTTTCCCATCTATCATAGTATTTATCATATTGTAGGTAATATTTATAAAGTACTATAAAACTTACATAAAAGTGCTATTCTTTTTTCCAGGAAATTTTTATAGGCCATAAACATTTTTTCTACATTTAAAATTTGAAATATAATTAATACCATGCAATGCATTCTTTTAAAGTGTACAATTCAGTGGGTTTAGTATCGTTACAAGGTAAAGATCCACCATTGTTTAATTTCAGAATTTTCAGTACCCTCAAAAGAAACTCTGTACCCATTAGTAGTCACTCATCATTCTTCCCTCTCCACAGTCCCTTGAAATCACTAATTAACTTTTTGTTTATGTCGTTTTGCTTATTTTGTTGTTGAATGTATTTGTTCTAATTGAGTTTTTCTTTTACAATTTTTTTCTTTTTCATACATTACAAAGTAAGTAGCTGCTCAATATAAAAATACAAAAATTTATAATAATATAAAGCATAGATACTGAAAATATCCCAAATTCCAATCTATCAAATTGACAATTTGGTCTATTTTCCTCAAAATGTTTTTGTTTCCTATCCATATACTGGCAATTACATTACTTTTTAAAATTGGAACCATAGTATACATATTATTTTTAACCTGATTTTTCACTTACCATAGCTTACATATACCTCATTGTCAATACATACAACTTTATCCTCTTTTTAATAGTATATAAACTATTATGACTACATTGTGTTTTTAACATAAATCTTTTATATTCTTAGTCATTATTAAGTTTTGTATTGGCAGATTGCTTAATTTTTATGCTTAGAAAGAAGGGTCTCAATTATTTATAAGAATTCTCTGAGGGACTATTTAAGAAATTATCCTAATTTTAAAAGATCAAGCTATGCTGTTAAAGAGTGAAGACTACTGACACATCTGTATAAACTATAGGAGGAGTCTGGAAAATCTTGCTTTGCAAACAAATAGGGAAAGATGTTTTGATAAAATAAATACATTGAAGTGTCTACTTTAAGTGAATAAAGTTCAGTGTACATTACCATTTCAGCTGGTCTCAACAGCTAATTTTTAGAACTTTTAAATGCATCAGTGATCTTTGAAGGAGGGAATTCTGGGGGTTCTGGGATGGCTCAGCAGGTTGAGTGCTTGCTTTGCAGCCCCGGGGTCCAAGAATTGAATCCCAGCCCCAGCCCCGGCCCATGCGGACCCATATGCCAAACTGGGGTGTGCCCCCAGTTCAGTTCTTGCCGGGGCCCAAGTAGGAGACCTGGCTTGTGAGGACATGCCTCCCAAGTGGGAGGCCTCCAGCCTGGTTCCTGCCACGCACAGCCTCGCACCTACCTGTTGAGTGAAACTATATTGAAAACTGATGATGTACAACTATAGAGACTGCTCTGGGCCCTCCCCCTTCTCTCTGTCTCTCTCTGTCAAGAAAGAAAGGGAGGAAGAGAGGGAGTGAGGAAGAATTCTTACTTCCCTAAAACATTCATGAAAAAACACAACACATACACATATACACAAACACAGTCTCTGCTTTTATTAGAGTTTATAAGTTAAACGGGAGACCAACATTATTTAGATAATTACACAAATAAATATATAATAACAAACTGCAGTGTGCAACAGAAGAAGAGAATAGGACACTATGAGATGATTAAAAGGGATTTGTCCTTGGCCTAGATTCTAGGTCCTAGGCCCTAGAACATCTTGTAAAACTAACCTGGAATGTTTCAGTTGTGCTGTGTTTGGGGCATTAAGGTTCCTACCCCTTTTAGCTACATGGGTAGGAACTCTGAAACTGAAAAGAGAATGAGCCTTGGGCAACACAAGGGCTAACTCAAATGACCATAGAGAGGAAGGATTATGGGAGAGGAAGGAAGAGCATGCCGCTGCTAAAGTATTTAAATTCCAACAGTTTTCATCATTTAAAATGGTGTAACTATAGGCTATTCAGTTTGTGATTCCTGCTTTACCAGTAATGCAATGGTCATTAAATGATAGTTGGAGTCCTATAAGTGTCTTGAAACTAAGTGTTCAAAGAATTCCAGAATTTAAGTGCTATGTAGAAGAGATTGACCCAGCAAGTGTCCCTGAGTTGGAAAAAGAAAAGCCAGGAGTGAGCGTGATATGACTAAAAGCCAGGAAAAGAGGGGCCTTTTGAGGAGGAGGCAATGAGTGCTGCTAGATCAAGGAAAATGAGGCTGAAAAAAAAGTATATTGAATTTCACAACATGGAGGTCAACAACCTTCACAAAATGCCTAAGTTCTGCTGATATTGTATAATGAGTCTCATGCATCTTCTGAAGTATCTATGTCTTTTGCCGGATTGGGAATGGTATAGGATGTTTTAGATCCATCTCAAGCCCCTGGAGATCTGTCTACATTCTAGCAACAACCAGCATGGTTTTATAAACAACACATCCATTATAAGAAAAACATATTTTTGACAATGCATATATTATCACATGCTTTGATATCAGAGAGACTCAACTGAGCTCATGTTAAAAAACATGAAACATGTATTTCTTGTGCAATGCTGTATAGGTAGGTATCTGATAAATCTATATCTTCAGAACCAAAGAAAGTGTGTTGAAGGTACAGTAATTTACCAGGTACTGAAAACTGCATATCTCAAACCCCAATTGTACCCTTATTTGTAGAAGAAAATATTCTTTAAAATGTCCCATAGAACAGGATGAAAGTAGATTTCTACATTGAAATTACTTCATCATAACTGACATTTTTAAAGATAAATATAGAGCACAATGATTAATGAACTCAACAAAAGAGTTCAAAATAAGAAATTTCTACAAATCAAGTTCTCTTAAATAACTGTAAACATACACTTTTTGTTAGTCTTTACCTGAATGAATTATTTCTTAGGCCCTCATAAAGTTATCCATCATCAAGAATAAAAATCCACATATACGAGAATTAAGTATAGAAAAACATTTAATTAACATAACTGAATGTAATTCGTCATTAAAATATCAGAAGAGTACTACAATTCAGAGTATATACAGTATATGTAATGATTTTCAAAGCTCTAGTGAAGCATACTCTAAAATGTAGGTAAGCTGCTCGCTTAGGCAGCACATATACTAAAATGTAGCTAAGCAACACATTAATTTTAGTCATATGATATAGTTAAGATCATTATTTCAGGATAAATTATATACATGACTGACATAAATATATGTACAGACACATAATTTCCTCAGAGTATTTTAGGAAAATATTTGCCATGGTTAATTCTTTCAACATTGCATTTTACTTACAAATTGAGAACTTTAATAAACAACATAGTTGATGTTAAAGGTTCAATAGGACTTAACCATATATGTTGTACTTTTATGAGACCTGACAAGTTCATGAACTCATCCTAAAAAGAGCTACAAACCTCATTGTTAAATACCAGTTAGTTATCTTCAAAGTACTCCCCTTGGGATGCTAAACACTGACATCAGCACCTAGTCCACCCTTCAAAGCAATTTTGGAACTCTTTGTCTGAAATGGCCGTCAGAGCTGTCGTCTTATTACCCTTGGTGCCCTGAATGTCATCCAAGTATCTCCCTTTCAATATTTATTTTAGCTTTGTGTAAAGAAAAAAATTATTGGGGACCAGATCAAGTGAGTAGGGAGGGTGTTCCAATGCAGTTATTTGTTTACTGGCTAGAAACTCCCTCACAGACAGTGCGGTGTGAGCTGGTGCATTGTTGTGATGCAGCCTTTTCAGCACTTCCAAGTAGTCAACTTGATTGACTATTTGTCCAGCTGGTACAAATTCATCATGAATAATCCCTCTGATATCAAAAAAGATTAGCAGGAAGCCAGGATGGCTCAGCAGGTTAAGCACTCACTTTGCAGCCCCAGGGATCAAATCCTGGCCCCAGCCCACGTGAACCCATATGCTGAACTGGGGTGTGCTTCCTGTGCGGGAGGCTCCCAGTTTGGTTATTGTCCCCTTCCCACTCCCTCGTTTGGCCCTTAGCTTGAGGAGGTGTGCCTCCCATGTGGGTGGCCCCCAGCCCAGTTCCTGCCCTGCATGGCCTCCACCTGTGTGGAATGAAACCATGTCAAAAAATTGATGATGTACAACTATGGAGACTGTTCTGTCTCTCTCTGTCTTTCTTTGTCTGTCAAAAACAATAAAATAAATCTTAAAAATATATATATTCGCAACATCATTTTGACTCTTGATTTGGACTTTTGTGGTGGTGAAGAATTGGCTGACTTGCATTGTGCACTTTGACCCTTTGTTTCAGGGTCATATTGGTATATTCATGTTTCATCATCAGTGATAACATGGCACTAAACATCGTCTTGCTTCTCTAAAAGTCTTTGTAAAGCCAAGCTCCAACATTCTTGTGATGGCACACGAAAATACGCAACAATATTGAACTCTACTCAGCAAGACACTGGCACACATCCACATGAACACAGCTGTGAGACACTGATATACCAAGATTATGAAATCTTACCTAGTTGTACAGTGCTGCCAGTGTAAGCACAAGGTGGAAGTTTGCAAACTTAATTTTTTTTTTTTTTTTTTTTGGGTGTTGAGCTGTTTTATTTACAAAGTGAGTACAGGCTCGTCAGGGGCTAATGGAGCCAGGCCGCTTCTTCTTTCTCTGTCTGGATTGGAGAGCCCCTGGGGTGGGCCCCAAATCAGGGAGCTTCCGCTTGGCAGCTGCCTCCAAAGAGGCCCAAAGTTCATCTGCCTCTGTCTCTTCTGGGGGCAACCTGTTGGGTTCTTGAGGTTCTTGGGGCTCATCCTCCCAGTTATCCCTGCCTGATAGGAGAAGGCAGTTCAGCTGAGACTTGAGATAAACCTTATGCTCCAGGCCCCGTGGATTCCGGATCCTGTGTACCCTCAAGATTCTGTCCAAGCCACAGGAGGCTAGTAGGGGCTTTGAAGGGTGGCACTGCAACCCTCAGACACTGCCTGCCAGTCCCTTCAGACAGCCCAGGAGGCGCCCTTGCCGAAGGTCAATTTCTGCAAGCTGCCCATGAGTGTTCCCCACGATCACTGAATTGCCCTCAGGAGTATACATTAGTGTATTTTTAAGAATATTTTTCAATAGGAAACCTCAAAGGTATTAAAAGAAAGGACATTTCTTTTCCCTTAAATCTTGGATCCTGTTATCAGATTAATCTTCCTAAAATTCTGCTTCCATCTTGTGCCACATACATAGTTATTTAGTGGCTTCCTGTTTCCCACAGGATGAAGTTCAATTCTTTTATTTTATTTTTAATTTTTATTGTTTTTGACGGGGGGGGGCGGGAAGAGAGCGAGAGCGCAAGCAAAAGGGCCCAGAGCAGTCTCCATATTTGTACATCATTAGTCTTCTAAATAGTACATCATTAGTTTTCTAAATAGTTTTACTTCCTGCTGGGCAGGAACCAGGCCAGGGGCCTCCCGCATGGGAGGCACGCCCTTCACATGCTGGGGGCCTCCTACATGGGAAGTACACCCAGGGTGGGAGCCAAACCAGTTCATTCTGGTGAGAACTGAACTGGGGGTACACCCCAGTTCAGCATATGGGTCGGCCCGGGCTGCAGTGGGATACAATCCTCAGACCCCAGGGTTGCTCAATCTGCTGAGCCATCCTGGTATCCCTAAAGTTCAATTCTTTATTCTGACATTCAAGACATTCCTCAATTTGGCCTCAATCTTTATTTCCAACCCAGGCTATGCTCTGCATTCAGTATCAGGGAAGCTCATTCCTACCCTGAGCTAGTGTTCCTCAACTCCAATGCCCTTCTTCTTTCTCATTTTCAAATCCTATGTTCTTTAAAGGCCCTGTTTGACTCCAACCCACCCTGTGAAATCCTCCCTGATGCTTCTGATGCCTTCCTATGATCTTGTCTTCACAACTCATGTTGGCTTTCAAATGGCCAGTATTATGTACTGTTACTGAACTAGTTCATGTTTTTAAGACTTATCTCTTCAACCAAATGGGAAATTCCTTGATTAGTGCCTTTGGTGCCTAGCACAATGCTAAGTATTTAATTATAAGCTTATGTTAGTAACATCTTAATGACTTCTAACATTTTACTTTATTCTTACAATTTCTTTCCATCTACAGAAACAGTACAACTAAAGTCCAAGTTTACTGTTGCTTAAGCAGCTTTTTCCCTTCCAAAGCTAACCGATCTTGCTATTTGTTCCATTTAATGCATGATCTTCATTGTACAACGTAAATATATGGAATCTGGATTTTTCTTCAAGGTCAAATTCCTTTAGTTCATATTGTCTTTGGTAAGTTTCTTCTTTTTTTAAACATTTTATAGATTTTATTTTTATTATTTTTGACAGAGAGAGATAGACAGAGATACAGAGATGGAGAGAAGGGGTAGGGCCCAGAACAGTCTCCATAGTTGTACATCATGATCTTTTCCACATAGTTTCATTCCACAGGTGGGCACAGGGCTGGTCGGGGCAGGAACTGGGCCAGGGTCTCACCCTGATGAGAACCAAACTGGGGGAGCTCCCAAGTTCAGCACATGGGCCCACATGGTCCAGGGCTGGGGCCGGGATTTGATCCTCGGTCCCCGGGGCTACAATGTGAGCGCTTAACCCACTGAGCCATTCCGGCTTCCCCTTTGGTAAGTTTCTGTTTTTTGTAGTAAACGTATTTTTACAGGTAGATTTTTATCCCCTTTAATGGAATATTTTGAATGTTCAATTTCTCTGAAATTTTAGAACTTTTAAAAAAACTGCAGTTTTTCTTTCATTAAGTGTGATGTTTTTCCTTTTTCTTTAGCACAGGGAAGGAGATGTAGAAGTATATATGCTTTTTATATTATTTGTTTGTTTCAGGTGGTTATATGCTTTTTAAAAGGTCACCTTGGGCTGCGTGTGGAAAAGCAGAAATGATGGTGCTAACTTCCTCTACTGCATAGTCAGTTTAGCTCTGCTTAAGACTATCATGAGGGGAAAGCCGGGACGGCTCAGTGGGTTGAGCGCTCGCTTTGAGGCCATGAGGACCGAGGATCGAATCCCGGCTCCGGCCCAGGCAGGACCCACATGCTGAACTGGGGAGTTCCCACAGTTCGGTTCTCTAACTGTCTCTGTCTCTGTCTCTGTCTCTCTCTCTATCTGTCAAAAAGTAAAATAGAAATAACTATGCA